>JAKEPQ010000156.1:0-245544 GCA_024500445.1 Entomyzon cyanotis | reverse complement strand
GGAGTACAGGAAGGGTGGGCATACTTCAAAAAAGAGATCCTGAGGGCACAGGAGCAGACCGTTCCAGTGCGACGAAAGATGAGTGGGCGAGGCAAACGTCCATCCTGGATGGACAACGAGGTCTTGAAGGAACTTAGGAACAAAGAGAGGATATATCATCTTTGGAAGGAGGGTCAGGTCTCTCAGGAAGTATTTCAGGAGGCTGCTAGGGCATGTAGGAACAAAATTAGGGAGGCCAAAGCTCAGTTTGAACTCAATTTGGCAACCCTTGTAAAGGACAATAGAAAATGCTTTTACAAATATATTAATGACAAAAGGAAGGGCAAGACCGACCTTTGTTGTCTGTTGGATGCGGAAGGGAATTTAGTAACTGCAGATGAGGAGAAGGCGGAAGTGCTTAATGACTTCTTTGCCTCGGTCTGTATTGGAAAGACACTTGGTGCTCAGGACAGCTGTCCTCCTGGGTTGGTAGAGAGTGTCAGGGAGCAGAACAGTCCCCCCTGTTATCCAAGAGGAGGCAGTCAGGGAACTGCTGAGCTGCCTGGATATCCATAAATCTATGGGAGCGGATGGGATCCATCCCAGGGTGATGAGGGAGCTGGCAGATGAGCTTGCAAAGCCGCTCTCCATCGTTCACCAGCAGTCCTGGCTCACTGCTGAGGTTCCGGATGACTGGAAGCTGGCCAGTGTGACGCCCATTCATAAAAAGGGTAAGAAGGAGGATCCTGGTAATTACAGGCCGGTTAGCCTGGCCTCGGTACCAGGGAAGGTTATGGAACAGTTTCTATTGAGTGCTATTACACAGCACCTACAGGATGGACAGGGGATCAGACCCAGCCAGCATGGGTTTAGAAGGGGTAGGTCATGTTTGACCAACCTGGTCTCCTTTCATCACCAGGTAACCCGCCTGGTGGATGCAGGAAAGGCTGTAGGTGTTGTCTATAGACCTCAGCAAAGCCTTTGACACTGTTTCCCACAGCACACTCCTGGAAAAGCTGGCAGCCCACGGCTTGGACAGGAGCACTCCTTGCTGGGTTAAGAACTGGCTGGCTGGCCGGGCCCAGAGGGTGGTGGTGAATGGTGCTGCATCCAGCTGGCGGCCAGTCACCAGTGGTGTCCCTCAGGGGTCTGTACTGGGACCAGCTCTGTTTAATATTTTTATTGATGACATGGACGAGGGTATTGAGTCTTTCATTAGTAAATTTGCAGATGACACGAAGCTGGGAGCGTGTGTCGATCTGTTGGAGGGTAGGAGGGCTCTGCAGAGAGACCTGGAATGGTTGGATGGATGGGCAGAGTCCAACAGGATGAAGTCTAACCAGTCCAAGTGCCGAGTCCTGCATTTTGGCCACAACAACCCCCTGCAACGCTATAGGCTGGGGACAGAGTGGCTGGAGAGTGCCCAGGCAGAGAGAGACTTGGGGGTACTGGTCGACAGCCGACTCACCATGAGCCAGCAGTGTGCCCAGGTGGCCAAAAAGGCCAATGGCATCCTGGCCTGGATCAGGAATAGTGTGGCCAGCAGGAGCAGGGAAGTCATCCTTCCCCTACACTCGGCACTGGTGAGGCTGCACCTCGAGTGCTGTGTCCAGTTCTGGGTCCCTCAGCTCAGGAAGGACGTGGAGACACTTGAGCGCGTCCAGAGGAGGGCAACAAGGCTGGTGAGGGGCTTGGAACACAAGCCCTGTGAGGAACGGCTGAGGGAGCTGGGGTTGTTCAGCCTGGAGAAAAGGAGATCAGAGGTGACCTTCTCACTCTCCACAACTTCCTGAAAGGTGGTTGTGGTGAGGTGGGGGTTGCTCTCTTTTTCCGGGCGACAACGGGCAGAACAAGAGGACACAGCCTTAAGTTGCGCCAAGGAAAATACAGGTTGGATATTAGGAGAAACTTTTTTGCAGAAAGAGGGATAAAATATTGGAATGGTCTGCCTGGGGAGGTGGTGGAGTCACCATCCCTGGAGGAGTTTAAAAAGAGACTGGATGTGGCGCTCGGTGCCATGGGTTAGTTTAGTTGAGGTGTTGGGACAGAGGTTGGACTCGATGATCTTGAAGGTCTCTTCCAACCTGGCGATTCTGGGATTCTGTGAATTTGGGATTTTTTGGGGCATTTTTGGGTTGGTATTTGGGAATTTTGGGGATTTTTGGGTTGGAATTTGGGATTTTTGGGTTGGAATTTGGGATTTTGGGTAATTTTGGCTTGAAAATTAGGATTTTTGGGATTTCAGATCGGAATTTCAGAAATTTAGGTTGGAATTTGAGAATTTTGGGGATTTTTGGGTCGGAATTTGGGATTTTTGGGATTTTCGGGTTGGAATTAGGGATTTTGGGTAATTTCGGGTCGAAAATTCGGATTTTGGGGTTGGAATTTGGGATTTCGGGTAATTTCGGGTGGAAAATTCAGATTTTTGGGTCGGAATTTGGGATTTTTGGGTCGGAATTTGGGATTTCGGGTTGGAATTTGGGAATTTTGGGGAATTTTGGGTTGGAATTTGGAATTTTGGGTTTGAATTTGGGATTTTTGGGTTGAAATTCGGGATTTTTGGGTTGGAATTCGGGATTTTTGTGTTGGAATTTGGGATTTTTGGGATTTTTGAGTCGGAATTTGGGATTTTTGGGATTTTCGGGTCGGAATTTGAGAATTTTGGGTAATTTCAGGTCGAAAATTCGGATGTTTGGGTTGGAATTAGGGATTTTGGGTAATTTCGGGTCGAAAATTCTGATTTTTGGGATTTTGGGTCGGAATTTGGGATTTTTGGGATTTTCGGGTCGGAATTTGGGATTTCGGGTAATTTTGGGTTGAAAATTCAGATGTTTGGGATTTTCGGGTCGGAATTTGGGATTTTTGGTATTTTCGGGTCGAAAATTGGGCTGTTTGGGATTTGCGGGTCGGCCTTTGGGATTTTTCGGGGATGTTTTCCGGATCTCTGCATCGCTCTCAATTCCATTGTCACGCTCCATCCATCAACGCCATCAATCCCATATCCCAAAGCCTCGGCAGGCTCTTCCAAAGCAGAGCAGCAATGCAGCTGGTCTATAAAAGAGAACCATGTGCAAACAGCCATTCCCACGCAAAGAAAGGTTCCCTCTGTCTGTTCGCTCTCGGGATCTCCAAGGCAGCAGTATGGATCACTGATTTGACATCCATGGCAATCTGACACCTGGATTGATCCGAGAGAATCATTTCCAACAAGACATGCACCAAAGCAAACTCTATCCATCAAGGGATGGCAGCATGATGAAGGGCGTTTGGGATTTCACAGAAGCACACAGTGCTGAGGTGCAAAGAGAGAGAGAACCAACACGCTGCTCCCAGGGCAGTTACTGGCATTAGCATCCTGTGGGGATGGGACACAGCGTTGGTTGGGGTTTTGGGGATTCGGGGTTGGAGATGGGGATTGTTGGGCTGCAGGTTGGGAGTTTTGGGTTGGGATTTGGGATTGTTGGGGGATTTTGGGTTGGGATTTGGGAGTTTTGGGTTGGGATTTGAGATTGTTGGGGGATTTCGGGTTGGAAGTTGGGAGTTTTGGGTTGGGATTTGAGATTGGTGGGGGATTTCGGGTTGGAATTTGGGAGTTTTGGGTTGGGATTTTGAATTTTGGATTGAAAATCGGGATTTTCAAATGTTTTGGGTTGGAATTTGAGAATTTTGGGGATTTTTGGGTTGGAATTTGGGATTTTTGGGGTTTTTTTTGGAATTTGGGATTTTTGGGACATTTAGGGTACAAAATTTGGATTTTGAGGATTTTCAGGTGGGAATTTGGGACTTTTGGGTTGGAATTTGGGATTTTTGGGGATTTCAGTTTGAAATTTGGAATTTTGGGAAATTTTGGGATGGAATTTGGAATTTTGGGGATTTTGGGTTGGAATTTGGGATTTTTGGGATTTTTGGGTTGGAATTTGGGATTTTGGGAGGTTTGGGGTTGGAATTTGGGATTTTTGGGTCAGAATTTGGGATTTTTGGAGGTTTTGGGTTGGAATTTGGGAATTTTGGGATTTTGGGGTCGGAATTTCAGAATTTTGGGTTGAAAATCAGGATTTTTGGGATTTTTGGGTCAGAATTTGGGATTTTTGGGGATTTTTGGGTTGGAATTTGGGATTTTCGAGATTTTTGGTTTGGAATTTGGGATTTTGGGGGATTTTTGGGTTGAAAATTGGGATTTTTGGACTGGAAGTTGGAAATTTTGGGTTGGAATTTGGGATTGTTGGGGAATTTTGGGTCGGAATTTTGGAGTTTTGTGTTGGAATTTGGGAATTTTGTGTTGAAAATCGGGATTTTCGAATATTTTGGGCTGGGATTTGGGATTTTTGGGTCGGAATTTTTGGGTCAGAATTTGGGATTTTTGGGCATTTTGGGCTGGAATTCGGGAATTTTGGGGATTCTTGTTCTGCTGAGTCACCCGGGCGGGGCTTGCGCGGGAGAGCGGCGGGGCGATTTAACGCGTCCCTCGGGAGCGCGGCGACCCGGAGCGGGCAAGCAGGGGCGCGGCACGTCTCCGAGGGCGCGGCGCGGCAGTCGGCGCGGCAGTTGGCGCAGGCAGGACGAGCAGGCAGGGCTGCAGGTTTACTGCTGGTGGGGCTTTCAGTTGTTCGTTGTCGTGCTTTGGTGGAAATGGTCTTTACACGATCGAAACCTGGGAATGCTACAAGTGTGTGTAGCCAAATAGAGCCCTCCAGAAAGGATGTGTCTGTCCTGACCCATTCCTGTGCGGAGCGGTTGAGCCTGTCGGCGGTACCAGGGGCGATGCAGAAGGAGGATGCTTGCGGTGCGACCAGGTGAACGACCTGCTTTCCCTGGTGGCTGAGCTCAGGGAGGAGGTAGAAGGACTAAGGAGTATTAGGGAAAGTGAAAGGGAAATAGACTGGTGGAGCTCTGCCCTTCCATCCTTGAGGGAGGCTCACCAGGAGTCAGAGGACTCCTATGCCTCTCCCTGTCAGGCAATAGGAGGACACCCGGCAGATGAAGGGGAGTGGGAATGGGTCCCCACTCGAGGAGGTGGTAGAAACTCTTCCCTACCCGCCTCACCTGCCCAGGTGCCACTTCAGAATAGGTATGAGGCCCTGGATGTAGAAGATCAGCTGGAGGACACAGAGGAGAATGATCTGTCCAGTGATCCCGCCGGTGGTGGTTCACCTGTCAGACAGATCACCACCTCTAACACGAAAAAGGAAAGAAGGGTAGTGGTAGTGGGTGACTCCCTTCTTAGGGGAACAGAGGGTCCCATATGTCGACCAGACCCATCCCACAGGGAGATCTGCTGCCTCCCTGGGGCTCGGGTACGGGATATCGCCGAGAGACTGCCTGGGCTGATTCGGCCCTCTGATGACTACCCACTGCTGATACTCCAGGCTGGCAGTGATGAGATTGAGAGGAGGAGCATCAAGGCAGTCAAAAAGGACTTTAGGGCACTGGGTCAAGTGGTGAATAGGGCAGGAGCTCAGGCAGTGTTCTGCTCAGTCCTCTTGGTGGCAGAGAAAAATGACAAAAGAAACAGGAGAGCCCACATTATCAACAAGTGGCTCAAGGGTTGGTGCCGTCAGCAGAATTTTGGGTTTTTTGATCATGGGGAAACCTTTACAGCACCTGGTCTCCTAGAACCAGACGGGCTCCATCTCTCTGCTAAGGGCAGAAGGTTTTTAGCTCATGAACTGGCTGAACTCGTTGAAAGGGCTTTAAACTAGGTTCGAAGGGGGAAGGGGATGCAGCTGGGCTCTCTGGAAACAGGCCCAAGGATGGTAACCTGAGTTAGGGGTGACATCAGTAGCCCAGCTGAAGTGCATGTGTACTAATGCACGCAGCATGGGGAACAAACAAGAGGAGCTGGAAGCCATGGTACAGCAGCAAACTGTGACGTAGTTGCCATCGCGGAACCATGGCGGGATGACTCGCATAGTGTGGGGGTTCGGCAAGCCGAACCTGCAGGCCTCGAGTCCCAGGCCCCAGTGGCCAATGCCGTCGAAGTCGAGCTAGAAGAGATGGTAGATGACGCTATCTCAGGAGGCTCACAGGAGATCGAGGCCTGGGCCATTCTCCCTCCTCCCTTTGAAACTTTGTGTTAAGTTGATTGGTTAAAAGTTTGCTGTACCCCGCCCCATACCCTCCCCTGTTGCCGCCTTCCCCTAGAACTTTCTGTTGCTGCCCTGCTGCTATTGGTTCTCTGTGCTCCCCGCCCTAGTTGTTGCTCATTTGCTTCCCCTGCTGCCCCTCACATTGTACCGGAGCCTTGTTGGCCCCACCCCTGCTGTCCTGCCCCAGGAGACCCCGTGCCCCAGTTTAAAACCTTTGTTCCCCCCGTGCCTCGTGTCTTTGGACCTGGGCTCCCCTCGACCTCAGACCCGCTGTCCTGCGAGCAGCCGGACCTTCGGGCTTTGCCCCGGGCGACGGCGCAGACAGCACCCCCGGGAGTTCCTTAGGCTCCCCGCTTGCTACTCCTTGAATAAACTGCCTTTGGAACATCTCGGCTCTCTGGAACTTTCTTATCTCGGTGGCCGCCGACGACCTGTAACCTCCTCAGGTGGAGGCTTCCCCCTCTTCACGCCCGGAGGCAAAAGGGCCCCTGGGATTGGATAGCGCTAGCCTGCTACTGGGGGGAGAGGTACAGGGGTTGCCGGACTGCAGCCCTGCTTTTGGGAGCTGAGAGAGCTCCATTCGTGGACTGAGCCGGTCAAGGCGAGAGTGGACCTCACCATTTTCCCCCCCGCCTTTTTGGTCTAATTTCCTACAACAACAGCATAGCTGGAGCTCTGCACTGGATGGCTACAAGCTCTTCAGAAGAGACAGAAAAGGGAGAAGAGTTGGAGGGGTGGCCCTTTACACTAGGGAGGTTTTTGATGCCATGGGCATTGAAATGAATGATGATGAAGGTGAATGCCTAGGGGTAAGGATTAAGGGGAAGGCCAGCAAGGCTGACATCCTACTGGGAGTCTGTTAGGGACCACCCAGACAGGATGAAGAAGTGGACAACTTATTCTATTAACAGCTAGAGAATGTTTCAGGGTCACCAGCCCTTGTTCTCGTAGGTGACTTTAACCTACCGGACATCTGCTGGGAACTTAATACAGCAGAAAGAGGCAGTCCAGGAAGTTCTTGGAGTGGGTGGAGGACAATTTTCTGTTGCAGCTGGTGAGTGAGCCCACCAGGGGTGGGGCTACACTAGATTTGTTGTTGACAAATAGAGACGGGCTGGTGGGACATGTGGTGGTTGGAGGACAACTGGGGCATAGTGACCATGGAATTACAGAGTTTTCAATAATTGGTGAAATGAGGGTGAACATCAACAAGACTTTTACACTGGACTTCAGGAGGGCAGACTTTAACCTGTTTAGGAGACTTATCCAGAGAGTTCCTTGGGAAGCAGCCCTTAAAACCAAAGGAGTACAGGAAGGGTGGGCATACTTCAAAAAAGAGATCCTGAGGGCACAGGAGCAGACCGTTCCAGTGCGACGAAAGATGAGTGGGCGAGGCAAACGTCCATCCTGGATGGACAACGAGGTCTTGAAGGAACTTAGGAACAAAGAGAGGATATATCATCTTTGGAATGAGGGTCAGGTCTCTCAGGAAGTATTTCAGGAGGCTGCTAGGGCATGTAGGAAAAAAATTAGGGAGGCCAAAGCTCAGTTTGAACTCAATTTGGCAACCCTTGTAAAGGACAATAGAAAATGCTTTTACAAATATATTAATGACAAAAGGAAGGGCAAGACCGACCTTTGTTGTCTGTTGGATGCGGAAGGGAATTTAGTAACTGCAGATGAGGAGAAGGCGGAAGTGCTTAATGACTTCTTTGCCTCGGTCTGTATTGGAAAGACACTTGGTGCTCAGGACAGCTGTCCTCCTGGGTTGGTAGAGAGTGTCAGGGAGCAGAACAGTCCCCCTGTTATCCAAGAGGAGGCAGTCAGGGAACTGCTGAGCTGCCTGGATATCCATAAATCTATGGGAGCGGATGGGATCCATCCCAGGGTGATGAGGGAGCTGGCAGATGAGCTTGCAAAGCCGCTCTCCATCGTTCACCAGCAGTCCTGGCTCACTGCTGAGGTTCCGGATGACTGGAAGCTGGCCAGTGTGACGCCCATTCATAAAAAGGGTAAGAAGGAGGATCCTGGTAATTACAGGCCGGTTAGCCTGGCCTCGGTACCAGGGAAGGTTATGGAACAGTTTCTATTGAGTGCTATTACACAGCACCTACAGGATGGACAGGGGATCAGACCCAGCCAGCATGGGTTTAGAAGGGGTAGGTCATGTTTGACCAACCTGGTCTCCTTTCATCACCAGGTAACCCGCCTGGTGGATGCAGGAAAGCTGTAGGTGTTGTCTATAGACCTCAGCAAAGCCTTTGACACTGTTTCCCACAGCACACTCCTGGAAAAGCTGGCAGCCCACGGCTTGGACAGGAGCACTCCTTGCTGGGTTAAGAACTGGCTGGCTGGCCGGGCCCAGAGGGTGGTGGTGAATGGTGCTGCATCCAGCTGGCGGCCAGTCACCAGTGGTGTCCCTCAGGGGTCTGTACTGGGACCAGCTCTGTTTAATATTTTTATTGATGACATGGACGAGGGTATTGAGTCTTTCATTAGTAAATTTGCAGATGACACGAAGCTGGGAGCGTGTGTCGATCTGTTGGAGGGTAGGAGGGCTCTGCAGAGAGACCTGGAATGGTTGGATGGATGGGCAGAGTCCAACAGGATGAAGTCTAACCAGTCCAAGTGCCGAGTCCTGCATTTTGGCCACAACAACCCCCTGCAACGCTATAGGCTGGGGACAGAGTGGCTGGAGAGTGCCCAGGCAGAAAGAGACTTGGGGGTACTGGTCGACAGCCGACTCACCATGAGCCAGCAGTGTGCCCAGGTGGCCAAAAAGGCCAATGGCATCCTGGCCTGGATCAGGAATAGTGTGGCCAGCAGGAGCAGGGAAGTCATCCTTCCCCTACACTCGGCACTGGTGAGGCTGCACCTCGAGTGCTGTGTCCAGTTCTGGGTCCCTCAGCTCAGGAAGGACGTGGAGACACTTGAGCGCGTCCAGAGGAGGGCAACAAGGCTGGTGAGGGGCTTGGAACACAAGCCCTGTGAGGAACGGCTGAGGGAGCTGGGGTTGTTCAGCCTGGAGAAAAGGAGATCAGAGGTGACCTTCTCACTCTCCACAACTTCCTGAAAGGTGGTTGTGGTGAGGTGGGGGTTGCTCTCTTTTCCGGGCGACAACGGGCAGAACAAGAGGACACAGCCTTAAGTTGCGCCAAGGAAAATACAGGTTGGATATTAGGAGAAACTTTTTTGCAGAAAGAGGGATAAAATATTGGAATGGTCTGCCTGGGGAGGTGGTGGAGTCACCATCCCTGGAGGAGTTTAAGAAGAGGCTGGATGTGGCGCTCGGTGCCATGGGTTAGTTTAGTTGAGGTGTTGGGACAGAGGTTGGACTCGATGATCTTGAAGGTCTCTTCCAACCTGGCGATTCTGGGATTCTGGGATTCTGTGAATTTGGGATTTTTTGGGGATTTTTGGGTTGGAATTTGGGATTTTTTGGGGATTTTTGGGTTGGAATTTGGGATTTTTTGGGAATTTTGGGTTGCAATTTGGCAATTTTTGGGGATTTTTGGGTTGGAATTTGAGAATTTTGGGGTTTTTGGGTTGGAATTTGGAATTTTTGGGACATTTAGGGTTCAAAATTTGGATTTTGTGGATTTTCAGGTGGGAGTTTGGGAACTTTGGGTTGGAATTTGGGATTTTTGGGGATTTCAGTTTGAAAATTGGAATTTTGGGATGAAATTTTGGGATGGAATTTTGGAATTTTGGGGATTTTGGGTTGGAATTTGGGATTTTTGGGTAATTTCTGGTTAGAATTCGGGATTTTTGGGAATTTTCAGCTGGAATTTGGGATTTTTGTGGTTTTTGGGTTGAAATTTGGGAATTTTGGGATTTCGGGTTGGAATTTCAGAATTTTGGGTTGGAATTTGGGATTTTTGGGCATTTTGGGTTGGAATTTGGGATTTTTGGAATTTTTGGGCTGGAATTTGAGAATTTTGGGGAATTTTGGGTTGGAATTTGGAATTTTTGGGTTGAAATTTGGGATTTTTGGGATTTCGGGTTGGAATTTCAGAATTTTGGGTTGAAATTTGGGATTTTTGGGTCAGAATTTGGGATTTTGGGAGGTTTTGGTTTGGAATTTGGGATTTTCAAGTTGGGATTTGGGAATTTTGGGGATTTTGGGTTGAAAATTGGGATTTTCGAATATTTTGGGTTGGAATATGGGATTTTTGGAATTTTTGGGTTGGAATTTGGGATTTTTGGGTAATTTTGGGTTGAAAATTCGGATTTTTGAGATTTTTGGTTTGGAATTTAGGATTTTGGAGCATTTTGGGTTGGAATTTGGAATTTTGGGTTGGAATTTGGAATTTCGGGTTGCAATTTAGGATGTTTGGAATTTTGGGTTGAAAATTGGGATTTCTGGACTGGAATTTGGGAATTTTGGGTTGGAATTTGGGAATTTTGGGTTGCAATTTAGGATTTCAGGAATTTTGGGTTGAAAATTGGGATTTCTGGACTGGAATTTGGGAATTTTGGGTTGGATTCCTGCAGCAGTGCGGTACCCAAGGGCAGCTCTCCCCTGCTGCGGGGGGAGGGCTGCCCCAGAGCCGGAACACGCAGGATGGTTTCTCCTTGGCCACGGGCGCTGGGACTGGTCACACTGGGGCTGTGTGGAAGCGCCGCAGGTCTAGAAAGGCAGCTGTTCATTCCAGGCTCCAGGTGGTTTATCGGGATAATAAAGGAGGGAACTGGGGAGTGGGGAAGGGCAGGGAGAGTCGGGGGGAGGACAGTTGCTCCATGAAGCCCAGAGTCAAAGAGAGCGGGTTCCGGCTCCTTGTGGCAGGACAAACACCCCCCTTCTCTCTCTCCCTGAGCGCTGGCCGAGATCGATGGCTCAGAGTGAGTCAACAGCTTCATCCGGACTGTCAATGCTGGCGTCTGGAGCTCAGAGTGAGACACTGAGAGGATGGGAAGAGTTTTCAAGTGAGCGCAAATCCACACTCCTTTCCCTAGAAAACACCACGGAAATCTCAGCAAAAGCAGAAGCTTTCTACATGGGCATTGGAGCGTGAAGTAAAAGCTTTCTCCCCTGAGTTTGGACGCAGCTCTGCGGTTACTTCCCGAGGGATTGGGAGAGGAAATCTCAATGCATCCCCAGCTCCAGAAATGGGATTTGGTAAGGAGCATTCAGTCTCCTAAATTGTATTCTTCTTTGCTAGCCCCAATAATATTAACAGGTACCTTTTTCACTTTCAGCGCTGTATCGTTTTAATCTCCCTATTTTGGGCAACATATATATATACGTTTGTTCTAGCTATGAATAGCTTTTCATGTCGTTGTGTAGTAAAATTTGTCTAGCTCTCTGCTCCGTTCTCACCCGTGTCTAATAAACCACAATCTATTTCACATCAGACACCAATCGGCTGTCTGTACAAGAACTCGTGAGTCACACTGGGTTTTGGCGGTGCTGGTCACTGGGTAGGTTTGGTCATTAGTTGCCACAGGCCTGGGCAACTGGTAAATCCATCCACCCTCTGTTTCCACTCGTGACAGTCCTGCTGGGCTTTTCTCCGTGGGGTTGAGGCGCTCCTGGCTCACAGCAGCCAGGCCGGAAGGGTCAAGGGGGAGGGATCGGGGGAAGGACACACGGCGCAACAGGGTTGGAGAGTTTGGGGGAATTTGGGGATGAAAATTGGGATTTTTGGGGCATGTTTGGGTTGGGATTTGGGGATTTTTTGGGAATTTTGGGTTGGAATTTGGGATTTTTGGGTTGGAATTTGGGATTGTTGGGGCTTTTTTGGGTTGGGATTTGGGAATTTTTGGGGGATTTTAGGGTTCAAATTCGGAATTTTCGGGTGGGAATTTGGGATTTTTGGGTTGGAATTTGGGATTTTTGGGGATTTTGGGTTGGAATTTGGGAATTTTGGGTAATTTTGGGTTCAAATTTGGAATTTTTGGGTTGGAATTTGGGATTTTTGGGTTGGAATTTGGGTTTTTTGGGGATTTTGTTTGGAATTTGGGAATTTTGGGGATTTTGGGTTGAAAATCAGGATTTTCGAATATTTTGGGTTGGAATTTGGGAATTTTGGGAATTTTTGGGTTGGAATTTGGGATTTTGGGTAATTTTGGGTTGAAAATTCAGATTTATGGGATTTTGGGTTGGAATTTGAGAATTTTGGGGAATTTTGGGTTGAAATTTGGGAGTTTTGGGTTGGAATTTGGGAATTTTGGGATTTTGGGTTGGAATTTCAGAATTTTGGGTTGAAATTTGGGATTTTTGGGATTTCGGGTTGGAATTTCGGAATTTTCAGTCGGAGTTTGGGATTTTGGGAGGTTTGGGGTTGGTATTTGGGATTTTCGGGTCGCGATTTGGGAATTTTGGGGATTTTGGGTTGAAAATTGGGATTTTCGAATATTTTGGGTCGGAATTTGGGATTTTTGGGTAATTTTTGGTGGGAATTTGGGATTTTGGGTAATTTCGGGTCGAAAATTCGGATTTTAGATTTTCCGGTCGGAATTTGGGATTTTTGCGGATTTTTGGGTTGAAAATTCAGATTTTTTTTGGGTCGGAATTTGGGATTTTGGGAGGATTTTGGGTTGCAATTTGGGATTTTTGGGATTTTTGGGTCGGAATTTGGGATTTTTGGGATTTTTGGGTCGAAAATTCGGATTTTGGGGAATTTTGGGTTGGAATTTGGGGTTTTGGGTAATTTCGGGTCGAAAATTTGGATTTTTGGGATTTTCGGGTCGGAATTTGGGATTTTTGGGATTTTCGGGTCGGAATTTGGGATTTTGGGAATTTCGGGTCAAAATTTGGGATTTTTGGGATTTTCGGGTTGGAATTTGGGATTTTGGGTTATTTTGGGTCGAAAATTGGGATGTTTGGGATTTTCGGGTCGGAATTTGGGATTTTGGGTTATTTCGGGTCGAAAATTCGGCTGTTTGGGATTTCCGGGTCGGCCTTTGGGATTTTTCGGGGATGCTTTCCGGATCTCTGCATCGCTCTCAATTCCATTGTCACGCTCCATCCATCAACGCCATCAATCCCATATCCCAAAGCCTCGGCAGGCTCTTCCAAAGCAGAGCAGCAATGCAGCTGGTCTATAAAAGAGAACCATGTGCAAACAGCCATTCCCACGCAAAGAAAGGTTCCCTCTGTCTGTTCGCTCTCGGCATCTCCAAGGCAGCAGTATGGATCACTGATTTGACATCCATGGCAATCTGACACCTGGATTGATCCGAGAGAATCATTTCCAACAAGACATGCACCAAAGCAAACTCTATCCATCAAGGGATGGCAGCATGATGAAGGGCGTTTGGGATTTCACAGAAGCACACAGTGCTGAGGTGCAAAGAGAGAGAGAACCAACACGCTGCTCCCAGGGCAGTTACTGGCATTAGCATCCTGTGGGGATGGGACACAGCGTTGGTTGGGGTTTTGGGGATTCGGGGTTGGAGATCGGGATTGTTGGGCTGCAGGTTGGGAGTTTTGGGTTGGGATTGGGGATTGTTGGGGGATTTTGGGTTGGAAGTTGGGAGTTTTGGGTTGGGATTTGAGATTGTTGGGGGATTTCGGGTTGGAAGTTGGGAGTTTTGGGTTGGGATTTGAGATTGTTGGGGGATTTCGGGTTGGAATTTGGGAGTTTTGGGTTGGGATTTTGAATTTTGGATTGAAAATCGGGATTTTCAAATGTTTTGGGTTGGAATTTGAGAATTTTGGGGATTTTTGGGTTGGAATTTGGGATTTTTGGGGTTTTTTTTGGAATTTGGGATTTTTGGGACATTTAGGGTACAAAATTTGGATTTTGAGGATTTTCAGGTGGGAATTTGGGACTTTTGGGTTGGAATTTGGGATTTTTGGGGATTTCAGTTTGAAATTTGGAATTTTGGGAAATTTTGGGATGGAATTTGGAATTTTGGGGATTTTGGGTTGGAATTTGGGATTTTTGGGATTTTTGGGTTGGAATTTGGGATTTTGGGAGGTTTGGGGTTGGAATTTGGGATTTTTGGGTCAGAATTTGGGATTTTTGGAGGTTTTGGGTTGGAATTTGGGAATTTTGGGATTTTGGGGTCGGAATTTCAGAATTTTGGGTTGAAAATCAGGATTTTTGGGATTTTTGGGTCAGAATTTGGGATTTTTGGGGATTTTTGGGTTGGAATTTGGGATTTTCGAGATTTTTGGTTTGGAATTTGGGATTTTGGGGGATTTTTGGGTTGAAAATTGGGATTTTTGGACTGGAAGTTGGAAATTTTGGGTTGGAATTTGGGATTGTTGGGGAATTTTGGGTCGGAATTTTGGAGTTTTGTGTTGGAATTTGGGAATTTTGTGTTGAAAATCGGGATTTTCGAATATTTTGGGCTGGGATTTGGGATTTTTGGGTCGGAATTTTTGGGTCAGAATTTGGGATTTTTGGGGATTTTTGGGCTGGAATTCGGGAATTTTGGGGATCCTTGTTCTGCTGAGTCACCCGGGCGGGGCTTGCGCGGGAGAGCGGCGGGGCGATTTAACGCGTCCCTCGGGAGCGCGGCGACCCGGAGCGGGCAAGCAGGGGCGCGGCACGTCTCCGAGGGCGCGGCGCGGCAGTCGGCGCGGCAGTTGGCGCAGGCAGGACGAGCAGGCAGGGCTGCAGGTTTACTGCTGGTGGGGCTTTCAGTTGTTCGTTGTCGTGCTTTGGTGGAAATGGTCTTTACACGATCGAAACCTGGGAATGCTACAAGTGTGTGTAGCCAAATAGAGCCCTCCAGAAAGGATGTGTCTGTCCAGACCCATTCCTGTGCGGAGCGGTTGAGCCTGTCGGCGGTACCAGGGGCGATGCAGAAGGAGGATGCTTGCGGTGCGACCAGGTGAACGACCTGCTTTCCCTGGTGGCTGAGCTCAGGGAGGAGGTAGAAGGACTAAGGAGTATTAGGGAAAGTGAAAGGGAAATAGACTGGTGGAGCTCTGCCCTTCCATCCTTGAGGGAGGCTCACCAGGAGTCAGAGGACTCCTATGCCTCTCCCTGTCAGGCAATAGGAGGACACCCGGCAGATGAAGGGGAGTGGGAATGGGTCCCCACTCGAGGAGGTGGTAGAAACTCTTCCCTACCCGCCTCACCTGCCCAGGTGCCACTTCAGAATAGGTATGAGGCCCTGGATGTAGAAGATCAGCTGGAGGACATAGAGGAGAATGATCTGTCCGGTGATCCCGCCGGTGGTGGTTCACCTGTCAGACAGATCACCACCTCTAACACGAAAAAGGAAAGAAGGGTAGTGGTAGTGGGTGACTCCCTTCTTAGGGGAACAGAGGGCCCCGTATGTCGACCAGACCCATCCCACAGGGAGATCTGCTGCCTCCCTGGGGCTCGGGTACGGGATATCGCCGAGAGACTGCCTGGGCTGATTCGGCCCTCTGATGACTACCCACTGCTGATACTCCAGGCTGGCAGTGATGAGATTGAGAGGAGGAGCATCAAGGCAGTTCAAAAAGGAGTTTAGGGCACTGGGTCAAGTGGTGAATAGGGCAGGAGCCCAGGCAGTGTTCTGCTCAGTCCTCTTGGTGGCAGAGAAAAATGACAAAAGAAATAGGAGAGCCCACATTATCAACAAGTGGCTCAGGGGTTGGTGCCGTCAGCAGAATTTTGGGTTTTTTGATCATGGGGGAAACCTTTACAGCACCTGGTCTGCTAGAACCAGACGGGCTCCATCTCTCTGTTAAGGGCAGAAGGTTTTTAGCTCATGAACTGGCTGAACTCGTTGAAAGGGCTTTAAACTAGGTTCGAAGGGGGAAGGGGATGCAGCTGGGCTCTCTGGAAACAGGCCCAAGGATGGTAACCTGAGTTAGGGGTGACATCAGTAGCCCAGCTGAAGTGCATGTGTACTAATGCACGCAGCATGGGGAACAAACAAGAGGAGCTGGAAGCCATGGTACAGCAGCAAACTGTGACGTAGTTGCCATCGCGGAACCATGGCGGGATGACTCGCATGGCTGGAGCTCTGCACTGGATGGCTACAAGCTCTTCAGAAGAGACAGGAAGGGGAGAAGAGGTGGAGGGGTGGCCCTTTACACTAGGGAGGTTTTTGATGCCATGGGCATTGAAATGAATGATGATGAAGGTGAATGCCTAGGGGTAAGGGTTAAGGGGAAGGCCAACAAGGCTGACATCCTACTGGGAGTCTGTTAGGGACCACCCAGCCAGGATGAAGAAGTGGACAACTTATTCTTTAAGCAGCTAGAGAATGTTTCAGGGTCACCAGCCCTTGTTCTCGTAGGTGACTTTAACCTACCGGACATCTGCTGGGAACTTAATCCAGCAGAAAGAGGCAGTCCAGGAAGTTCTTGGAGTGGGTGGAGGACAATTTTCTGTTGCAGCTGGTGAGTGAGCCCACCAGGGGTGGGGCTACACTAGATTTGTTGTTGACAAATAGAGACGGGCTGGTGGGAGATGTGGTGGTTGGAGGACAACTGGGGCATAGTGACCATGGAATTACAGAGTTTTCAATAATTGGTGAAAGGAGGGTGAACATCAACAAGACTTTTACACTGGACTTCAGGAGGGCAGACTTTAACCTGTTTAGGAGACTTATCCAGAGAGTTCCTTGGGAAGCAGCCCTTAAAACCAAAGGAGTACAGGAAGGGTGGGCATACTTCAAAAAAGAGATCCTGAGGGCACAGGAGCAGACCGTTCCAGTGCGACGAAAGATGAGTGGGCGAGGCAAACGTCCATCCTGGATGGACAAGGAGGTCTTGAAGGAACTTAGGAACAAAGAGAGGATATATCATCTTTGGAAGGAGGGTCAGGTCTCTCAGGAAGTATTTCAGGAGGCTGCTAGGGCATGTAGGAAAAAAAATGAGGGAGGCCAAAGCTCAGTTTGAACTCAATTTGGCAACCCTTGTAAAGGACAATAGAAAATGCTTTTACAAATATATTAATGACAAAAGGAAGGGCAAGACCGACCTTTGTTGTCTGTTGGGTGCGGAAGGGAATTTAGTAACTGCAGATGAGGAGAAGGCGGAAGTGCTTAATGACTTCTTTGCCTCGGTCTGTATTGGAAAGACACTTGGTGCTCAGGACAGCTGTCCTCCTGGGTTGGTAGACAGTGTCAGGGAGCAGAACAGTCCCCCTGTTATCCAAGAGGAGGCAGTCAGGGAACTGCTGAGCTGCCTGGATATCCATAAATCTATGGGAGCGGATGGGATCCATCCCAGGGTGATGAGGGAGCTGGCAGATGAGCTTGCAAAGCCGCTCTCCATCGTTCACCAGCAGTCCTGGCTCACTGGTGAGGTTCCAGATGACTGGAAGCTGGCCAGTGTGACGCCCATTCATAAAAAGGGTAAGAAGGAGGATCCTGGTAATTACAGGCCGGTTAGCCTGGCCTCGGTACCAGGGAAGGTTATGGAACAGTTTCTATTGAGTGCTATTACACAGCACCTACAGGATGGACAGGGGATCAGACCCAGCCAGCATGGGTTTAGAAGGGGTAGGTCATGTTTGACCAACCTGGTCTCCTTTCATCACCAGGTAACCCGCCTGGTGGATGCAGGAAAGCTGTAGGTGTTGTCTATAGACCTCAGCAAAGCCTTTGACACTGTTTCCCACAGCACACTCCTGGAAAAGCTGGCAGCCCACGGCTTGGACAGGAGCACTCCTTGCTGGGTTAAGAACTGGCTGGCTGGCCGGGCCCAGAGGGTGGTGGTGAATGGTGCTGCATCCAGCTGGCGGCCAGTCACCAGTGGTGTCCCTCAGGGGTCTGTACTGGGAGCAGCTCTGTTTAATATTTTTATTGATGACATGGACGAGGGTATTGAGTCTTTCATTAGTAAATTTGCAGATGACACGAAGCTGGGAGCGTGTGTCGATCTGTTGGAGGGTAGGAGGGCTCTGCAGAGAGACCTGGAATGGTTGGATGGATGGGCTGAGTCCAACAGGATGAAGTCTAACCAGTCCAAGTGCCGAGTCCTGCATTTTGGCCACAACAACCCCCTGCAACGCTATAGGCTGGGGACAGAGTGGCTGGAGAGTGCCCAGGCAGAAAGAGACTTGGGGGTGCTGGTCGACAGCCGACTCACCATGAGCCAGCAGTGTGCCCAGGTGGCCAAAAAGGCCAATGGCATCCTGGCCTGGATCAGGAATAGTGTGGCCAGCAGGAGCAGGGAAGTCATCCTTCCCCTACACTCGGCACTGGTGAGGCTGCACCTCGAGTGCTGTGTCCAGTTCTGGGTCCCTCAGCTCAGGAAGGACGTGGAGACACTTGAGCGCGTCCAGAGGAGGGCAACAAGGCTGGTGAGGGGCTTGGAACACAAGCCCTGTGAGGGACGGCTGAGGGAGCTGGGGTTGTTCAGCCTGGAGAAAAGGAGATCAGAGGTGACCTTCTCACTCTCCACAACTTCCTGGAAGGTGGTTGTGGTGAGGTGGGGGTTGCTCTCTTTTTCCGGGCGACAACGGGCAGAACAAGAGGACACAGCCTTAAGTTGCGCCAAGGAAAATACAGGTTGGATATTAGGAGAAACTTTTTTGCAGAAAGAGGGATAAAATATTGGAATGGTCTGCCTGGGGAGGTGGTGGAGTCACCATCCCTGGAGGAGTTTAAAAAGAGACTGGATGTGGCGCTCGGTGCCATGGGTTAGTTTAGTTGAGGTGTTGGGACAGAGGTTGGACTCGATGATCTTGAAGGTCTCTTCCAGCCTGGCGATTCTGGGATTCTGGGATTCTGTGAATTTGGGATTTTTTGGGGATTTTTGGGTTGGTATTTGGGAATTTTGGGGATTTTTGGGTTGGAATTTGGGATTTTTGGGTTGGAATTTGGGATTTTGGGGATTTTTGGGTTGGAATTTGGGATTTCTGGGTTAGAATTTGGGATTTTTGGGATTTCTGGTTAGAATTTGGGATTTTGGGGGATTTTCGGGCTGGAATTCAGGATTTTTGGGGTTTTTGGGTTGAAATTTGGGAATTTTGGGATTTCGGGTTGGAATTTCAGAATTTTGGGTCGGAATTTGGGATTTTTGGGCATTTTGGGTTGAAAATTCAGATTTTTGGGATTTTTGGGTTGGAATTTGAGAATTTTAGGGAATTTTGGGTTGGAATTTGGATTTTTTGGGTTGGAATTTGGGAATTTGGAGCATTTTGGGTTGGAATTTGGAAATTTGGGTTGGAATTTAGGATTTTAGGAATTTTGGGTAGAAAATTGGGATTTTTGGACTGGAATTTGGAAATTTTGGGTTGGAATTTGAGATTTTTGGGGATTTTTGGGTTGGAATTTGGAATTTTTGGGTTGGAATTTGAGAATTTTGGGGATTTTTGGGATTTCGGGTTAGAATTTTGGATTTTGGGGGATTTTCAGCAGGAATTCGGGATTTTTGGGGTTTTTGGGTTGAAATTTGGGAATTTTGGGATTTCGGGTTGGAATTTCAGAATTTTGTGTTGAAATTTGGGATTTTTGGGCATTTTGGGTTGAAAATTCAGATTTATGGGATTTTTGGGTTGGAATTTGAGAATTTTGGGGAATTTTGGGTTGGAATTTGGAATTTTTGGGTTGAAATTTGGGATTTTTGGGATTTTGGGTTGGAATTTCAGAATTTTGGGTTGAAATTCGGGATTTTTGGGTCGGAATTTGGGATTTTGGGAGGTTTTGGTTTGGAATTTGGGATTTTCAAGTTGGGATTTGGGAATTTTGGGGATTTTTGGGTTGAAAATCGGGATTTTCGAATATTTTGGTTTGGAATATGGGATTTTTGGGAATTTTTGGGTTGGAATTTGGGATTTTTGGGTAATTTTGGGTTGAAAATTCGGATTTTTTAGATTTTTGGGTTGGAATTTAGGATTTTGGAGCATTTTGGGTTGAAATTTGGGAATTTTGGGTTGGAATTTGGGAATTTTGGGTTGCAATTTAGGATTTCAGGAATTTTGGGTTGAAAATTGGGATTTCTGGACTGGAATTTGGGAATTTTGGGTTGGATTCCTGCAGCAGTGCGGTACCCAAGGGCAGCTCTCCCCTGCTGCGGGGGGGAGGGCTGCCCCAGAGCCGGAACACGCAGGATGGTTTCTCCTTGGCCACGGGCGGTGGGACTGGTCACACTGGGGCTGTGTGGAAGCGCCGCAGGTCTAGAAAGGCAGCTGTTCATTCCAGGCTCCAGGTGGTTTATCGGGATAATAAAGGAGGGAACTGGGGAGTGGGGAAGGGCAGGGAGAGTCGGGGGAGGACAGTTGCTCCATGAAGCCCAGAGTCAAAGAGAGCGGGTTCCGGCTCCTTGTGGCAGGACAAACACCCCCCTTCTCTCTCTCCCTGACCGCTGGCCGAGATCGATGGCTCAGAGTGAGTCAACAGCTTCATCCGGACTGTCAATGCTGGCGTCTGGAGCTCAGAGTGAGACACTGAGAGGATGGGAAGAGTTTTCAAGTGAGCGCAAATCCACACTCCTTTCCCTAGAAAACACCACGGAAATCTCAGCAAAAGCAGAAGCTTTCTACATGGGCATTGGAGCGTGAAGTAAAAGCTTTCTCCCCTGAGTTTGGACGCAGCTCTGCGGTTACTTCCCGAGGGATTGGGAGAGGAAATCTCAATGCATCCCCAGCTCCAGAAATGGGATTTGGTAAGAAGCATTCAGTCTCCTAAATTGTATTCTTCTTTGCTAGCCCCAATAATATTAACAGGTACCTTTTTCACTTTCAGCGCTGTATCGTTTTAATCTCCCTGTTTTGGGCAACATATATATATACGTTTGTTCTAGCTATGAATAGCTTTTCATGTCTTTGTGTAGTAAAATTTGTCTAGCTCTCTGCTCCGTTCTCACCCGTGTCTAATAAACCACAATCTATTTCACATCAGACACCAATCGGCTGTCTGTACAAGAACTCGTGAGTCACACTGGGTTTTGGCGGTGCTGGTCACTGGGTAGGTTTGGTCATTAGTTGCCACAGGCCTGGGCAACTGGTAAATCCATCCACCCTCTGTTTCCACTCGTGACAGTCCTGCTGGGCTTTTCTCCGTGGGGTTGAGGCGCTCCTGGCTCACAGCAGCCAGGCCGGAAGGGTCAAGGGGGAGGGATCGGGGGAAGGACACACGGCGCAACAGGGTTGGAGAGTTTGGGGGAATTTGGGGATGAAAATCGGGATTTTTGGGGCATTTTTGGGTTGGGATTTGGGGATTTTTTGGGGAATTTTGGGTTGGAATTCGGGATTTTTGGGTTGGAATTTGGGGATTTTGGGTTGAAAATTGGGATTTTCGAATATTTTGGGTTGGAATTTGAGAATTTTTGGGATTTTTGGGTCGGAATTTGGGATTTTTGGGATTTTTGGGATTTTTGGGTTGGAATTAGGGATTTTGGGTAAGTTCGGGTCGAAAATTCGGATTTTTGGGTTGGAATTTGGGATTTTGGAGATTTTTGGGTTGGAATTTGGGATTTTGGGTATTTTTGGCTTGAAAATTTGGGATTTTGGGGGATTTCGGGTCGGAATTTCAGAAAATTGGGTTGGAATTTGAGGATTTTGGGGATTTTTGGGTGGGAATTTGGGATTTGGGGTAATTCTGGGTCGAAAATTCGGATTTTTGGGATTTTGGGTTGGAATTTTGGATTTTGGGTAATTTCAGGTCGAAAATTCGGATTTTGGGATTTTCGGGTCGGAATTTGGGATTTTTGGGATTTTCGGGTTGGAATTTGGGATTTTGGGTAATTTTGGCTTGAAAATTTGGGATTTTTGGGATTTCGGGTCGGAATTTCAGAAATTTGGGTTGGAATTTGAGAATTTTGGGGATTTTTGGGTCAGAATTCGGGATTTTTGGGATTTGCGGGTGGGCCTTTGGGATTTTTCGGGGATGCTTTCCGGATCTCTGCATCGCTCTCAATTCCATTGTCACGCTCCATCCATCAACGCCATCAATCCCATATCCCAAAGCCTCGGCAGGCTCTTCCAAAGCAGAGCAGCAATGCAGCTGGTCTATAAAAGAGAACCATGTGCAAACAGCCATTCCCACGCAAAGAAAGGTTCCCTCTGTCTGTTCGCTCTCGGGATCTCCAAGGCAGCAGTATGGATCACTGATTTGACATCCATGGCAATCTGACACCTGGATTGATCCGAGAGAATCATTTCCAACAAGACATGCACCAAAGCAAACTCTATCCATCAAGGGATGGCAGCATGATGAAGGGCGTTTGGGATTTCACAGAAGCACACAGTGCTGAGGTGCAAAGAGAGAGAGAACCAACACGCTGCTCCCAGGGCAGTTACTGGCATTAGCATCCTGTGGGGATGGGACACAGCGTTGGTTGGGGTTTTGGGGATTCGGGGTTGGAGATCGGGATTGTTGGGCTGCAGGTTGGGAGTTTTGGGTTGGGATTTGGGATTGTTGGGGGATTTCGGGTTGGGATTTGGGAGTTTTGGGTTGGGATTTGGGATTGTTGGGGGATTTCGGGTTGGAATTTGGAGTTTTGGGTTGGGATTTGAGATTGTTGGGGGATTTCGGGTTGGAATTTAGGATTTTGGAGCATTTTGGGTTGAAATTTGGGATTTTTGCGGGATTTTTGTGTTGAAAATAGGGAATTGTTGAAGAATGGTTAATAGAGAAGGGACATACAGACTTGGACAAGCTGTTTCCGGAACAATAGTCTTATTTAGCTCATTGCCAACCCTGTGCCCAATCAGCAATTAGGGCACAGTGACCTTGCTGCAATATTCGGATAATGGTACCAATAGAGGTGTGCAAGAACCAATAGGATCCCAGAAAACATTCGGATAACGGTACCGATAGAGGTGTGCAAGAACCAATAAGATCCCAGAAAACATTAGGATAACGGTACCGATAGAGGTGTGCAAGAACCAATAAGATCATAGAAAACATTAGGATAACGGTACCGATAGAGGTGTGCAAGAACCAATAGGATCCCAGAAAACATTAGGATAACGGTACCGATAGAGGTGTGCAAGAACCAATAGGATCCCAGAAAACATTAGGATAACGGTACCGATAGAGGTGTGCAAGAACCAATAGGATCACAGGAAACATTAGGATAATGGTACCGATAGAGGTGTGCAAGAACCAATAGGATCCCAGAAAACATTAGGATAACGGTACCGATAGAGGTGTGCAAGAACCAATAGGATCACAGAAAACATTCGGATAACGGTACCGATAGAGGTGTGCAAGAACCAATAGGATCCCAGAAAACATTAGGATAACGGTACCGATAGAGGTGTGCAAGAACCAATAGGATCACAGGAAACATTAGGATAATGGTACTGATAGAGGTGTGCAAGAACCAATAGGATCCCAGAAAACATTAGGATAACGGTACCGATAGAGGTGTGCAAGAACCAATAGGATCACAGGAAACATTAGGATAACGGTACCGATAGAGGTGTGCAAGAACCAATAGGATCACAGGAAACATTAGGATAACGGTACCGATAGAGGTGTGCAAGAACCAATAGGATCACAGGAAACATTAGGATAACGGTACCGATAGAGGTGTGCAAGAACCAATAGGATCACAGGAAACATTAGGATAACGGTACCGATAGAGGTGTGCAAGAACCAATAGGATCACAGGAAACATTAGGATAATGGTACTGATAGAGGTGTGCAAGAACCAATAGGATCCCAGAAAACATTAGGATAACGGTACCGATAGAGGTGTGCAAGAACCAATAGGATCACAGGAAACATTAGGATAACGGTACCGATAGAGGTGTGCAAGAACCAATAGGATCACAGGAAACATTAGGATAACGGTACCGATAGAGGTGTGCAAGAACCAATAGGATCACAGGAAACATTAGGATAACGGTACCGATAGAGGTGTGCAAGAACCAATAGGATCACAGGAAACATTAGGATAACGGTACCGATAGAGGTGTGCAAGAACCAATAAGATCACTGGAAACATTAGGATAACGGTACCGATAGAGGTGTGCAAGAACCAATAGGATCACAGGAAACATTAGGATAATGGTACTGATAGAGGTGTGCAAGAACCAATAGGATCCCAGAAAACATTAGGATAACGGTACCGATAGAGGTGTGCAAGAACCAATAGGATCACAGGAAACATTCGGATAACGGTACCGATAGAGGTGTGCAAGAACCAATAAGATCATAGGAAACATTAGGATAACGGTACCGATAGAGGTGTGCAAGAACCAATAGGATCATAGAAAACATTAGGATAACGGTACCGATAGAGGTGTGCAAGAACCAATAAGATCACAGGAAACATTAGGATAACGGTACCGATAGAGGTGTGCAAGAACCAATAGGATCACAGGAAACATTAGGATAATGGTACTGATAGAGGTGTGCAAGAACCAATAGGATCCCAGAAAACATTAGGATAACGGTACCGATAGAGGTGTGCAAGAACCAATAGGATCACAGGAAACATTCGGATAACGGTACCGATAGAGGTGTGCAAGAACCAATAGGATCACAGGAAACATTAGGATAATGGTACCGATGGAGGTGTGCAAGAACCAATAAGATCACAGGAAACATTAGGATAACGGTACCGATAGAGGTGTGCAAGAACCAATAGGATCACAGGAAACATTAGGATAACGGTACCGATAGAGGTGTGCAAGAACCAATAAGATCCCAGAAAACCAGACAAAGTCAGTATGTATCCATACATAGGGCAGACAGCCAGACTCAGGGCGTTGAAGCAAATAGCCAATAACAGTATGCGGTTACAGAATATGCATTATCTAATTAGCCACACCATAAGTATGAATGCTGAAACTCAATGAACCGAAGCTTGCTGTACGTTCATATTGGACGTGTTCGAGTTTCCTTTGCCCCAAGTCTGCCGCAGGGAATTTCGGGTTGGAATTTGGATTTTTCGGGTTGGAATTTGGGATTTTGGAGCATTTTGGGTTGGAATTTGGGATTTTTGGGGGATTTTTGGGTTGAAAATAGGAATTTTGGGTTGGAATTTGGAATTTTGGGTTGGAATTTGAGATTTTTGGGGAATTTTGGACTGGAATTTGGGAAGTTTGGGATTTCGGGTTGGAATTTCCGAATTTGGGGTTGAAAATTAGGATTTTTGGGATTTTTGGGTTGAAATTTGGGATTTTGGGAGGTTTTGGGTTGCAATTTCAGAATTTTCGGGTCGCGATTTGGGAATTTTGGGGATTTTTTTTGAAAATTGGGAATTTGGGGATTTTTTTTGAAAATTGGGAATTTGGGGATTTTTGGGTCAGAATTTGGGATTTTGGGAGGTTTGGGGTTGGAATTTGGGATTTTCGGGTCGGGATTTGGGAATTGGGGATTTTGGGTTGAAAATTGGGATTTTCGAATATTTTGGGTTGGAATTTGGGATTTTTGGGTAATTTTGGCTTGAAAATTAGGATTTTTGGGTAATTTTGGGTCGAAAATTCGGATGTTTGGGATTTTCGGGTCAGAATTTGAGAATTTTGGGTAATTTTGGGTCGAAAATTCGGGGATTTTGGGATTTTCGGATCAGAATTTGGGAATTTTGGGGATTTTGGGTTGGAATTTGGGATTTTCGAATAGTTTGGGTCGAAATTTGGTATTTTGGGGAATTTTTGGGCTGGAATTTGGGATTTTGTGTAATTTCGTGTCGAAAATTCGGATTTTTGGGGACTTTGGGTTGAAATTTGGGATTTTCGAATATTTTGGGCTGGAATTTGGAATTTTGTGTTGAAAATCGGGATTTTCAAATATTTTGGGTTGGAATTTGGGATTTTTGGGGATTTTCGGGTCGGAATTTGGGATTTTGGGTAATTTTGGGTCAAAAATTCGGATTTTGGGGAATTTTGGGTTGGAATTTGGGGTTTTGGGTAATTTTAGGTCGAAAATTTGGATTTTTGGGATTTTCGGGTTGGAATTTGGGATTTTGGGAGGTTTGGGGTTGGAATTTGGGGTTTTCGGGTCGGAATTTGGGAATTTTGGGGATTTTGGGTTGGAATTTGGGATTTTCGAATATTTCAGGTCAGAATTTGGGATTTTGGGGGATTTTTGGGTTGGAATTTGGGATTTTCGAGATTTTTCGTTTGGAATTAGGGATTTTGGGTAATTTCGGGTCAAAAATTCGGATTTTTGGGTCGGAATTTGGGATTTTGGGTAATTTCGGGTCGAAAATTCGGCTGTTTGGGATTTGCGGGTCGGCCTTTGGGATTTTTCGGGGATGCTTTCCGGATCTCTGCATCGCTCTCAATTCCATTGTCCCGCTCCATCCATCAACGCCATCAATCCCATATCCCAAAGCCTCGGCAGGCTCTTCCAAAGCAGAGCAGCAATGCAGCTGGTCTATAAAAGAGAACCATGTGCAAACAGCCATTCCCACGCAAAGAAAGGTTCCCTCTGTCTGTTCGCTCTCGGGATCTCCAAGGCAGCAGTATGGATCACTGATTTGACATCCATGGCAATCTGACACCTGGATTGATCCGAGAGAATCATTTCCAACAAGACATGCACCAAAGCAAACTCTATCCATCAAGGGATGGCAGCATGATGAAGGGCGTTTGGGATTTCACAGAAGCACACAGTGCTGAGGTGCAAAGAGAGAGAGAACCAACACGCTGCTCCCAGGGCAGTTACTGGCATTAGCATCCTGTGGGGATGGGACACAGCGTTGGTTGGGGTTTTGGGGATTCGGGGTTGGAGATCGGGATTGTTGGGCTGCAGGTTGGGAGTTTTGGGTTGGGATTTGGGATTGTTGGGGGATTTTGGGTTGGAATTTGGGAGTTTTGGGTTTGAATTTGGAATTTTGGGGGATTTTGGGTTGGGATTTGGAATTTTGGGTTGAAAATCGGGATTTTCAAATGTTTTGGGTTAGGATTTGAGAATTTTGGGGATTTTTGGGTCGGAATTTGGGATTTTTGGGATTTTTGGGTTGGGATTTGGGATTTTTGGGTTGGGATTTGGGAGTTTTGGGGAATTTTGGGTTGGAATTTGAGATTTTTGGGGAGTTTTGGGTTGGAATTTGGAATTTTGGGTTGAAAATTGGGATTTTCAAATATTTTGGGTTGGAATTCGGGATTTTGGGAATTTTTGGGTTGGAATTTGGGATTTTTGGGTTAGAATTTGGGATTTTGGGGATTTTTGGGTTGGGATTTGGGATTTTTGGGTTGGGATTTGGGATTGTTGGGTAATTTCGGGTTGGAATTTGGGAGTTTTGGGAATTTTTGTGTTGGAATTTGGAATTTTGGGGAATTTTGGGTTGGAATTTGGGATTTTGGGGGATTTTTGGGTTCGAATTTGAGAATTTTCAGGATTTTTGGGTTGGAATTCGAGAATTTTGGGGATTTTTAGGTTGGAATTTGGGATTTTTTGGGGATTTTTTTTGGAATTTGGGATTTTTGGGACATTTAGGGTTCAAAATTTGGATTTTGAGGATTTTCAGGTGGGAATTTGGGAATTTTGGGTTGGAATTTGGGATTTTTTTTGGAATTTCAGTTTGAAATTTGGAATTTTTGGGAAATTTTGGGATGGAATTTTGAATTCTGGGGCTTTTTGGGTTGGAATTTGGGATTTTTGGGATTTCTGTTTAAAATTTGGGATTTTGGGGGATTTTCAGCTGGAATTTGGGAATTTTGGGTTGGAATTTGGGATTTTTGGGGATTTTGGGTTGGAATGTCAGACTTTTGGGTTATAATTTGGACTTTTTTGGGATTTTCGGGTTGGAATTTGTGATTTTGGGGATTTTCGGTTTGGAATGTGGGATTTGGGGCATTTTGGGTTGAAAATTCGGATTTTTGGGATTTTTGGGTTGGAATTTGGGATGTTGGAGATTTTTGGGTTGAAAATTGGGATTTTTTGGGCATTTTGGGTTGGGAATTTGGGATTTTTGGGGATTTTGGGTTGGAATTTGGGATTTTTGGGATTTCAGGTTGGAATTTGGGGATTTTGGGTTAAAATTTGGGATTTTCAAATATTTTGGGCTGGAATTTGGGATTTTTGGGAATTTTTTGTTGGAATTTGGGAGTTTTGGGAAATTTTGGGTTGTAATTTCAGAATTTTGGGTTGAAAATTGGGATTTTTGGTTTGGAATTTGGGATTTTTGTGGTTTTTGGGTTGGAATTTGGGAATTTTGGGAATTTCAGTTTGAAATTTGGAATTTTGGGGAATTTTGGGTTGAAATTTGGGATTTTTGGGTCAGAATTTGGAATTTTGGGGATTTTGGGTTGGAATTTGGGATTTTTGGGGATTTTTGGGTCGGAATTTGGGATTTTTGGGATTTCTGGTTAGAATTTGGGATTTTGGGGGATTTTCAGCTGGAATTTTGGATTTTTGGGGTTTTTGGGTTGAAATTTGGTAATTTTGGGATGTCGGGTTGGAATTTCAGAATTTTGGGTTGAAATTTGGGATTTTGGGTCAGAATTTGGGATTTTTGGGATTTCGGTTTGGAATTTGAGAATTTTGGGCTTTCAGGTTGTAGTTTCAGAATTTTGGGTGTAAAATTGGGATTTTTGGGGCATTTTTGGTTTGGAATTTGGGATTTTTTGGAATTTTGGGTTGAAATTTGGAAATTTTGGGTTGGAATTTAGGATTTTGGGTTGGAATGGAGTATTTTTCGTCTAAATTCCCCAATTTTGGGTTGAAATTCCCCAATTTTGGGTTGAAATTCCCCAATTTTGGTGCACCCAGAGTCATTACGTCACCCCAACAACCAAGCCACGCCTTCAATGCCCTTATTTGGGCACGAAGAGGCGGAGCCAAGCCATGATTGACAGCCGCGCTCTCCTTTCCCGCCGTTCCCTTGATTGACAGCTCTCCTCGCTCTCCCATTGGCTGCTCACCCCACCTGGCTCAGCAGCTTTGATTGACAGCTCTCCTCCCTCTCCCATTGGCTCTCGCTTTCCCGCCTCCACTTTGATTGACACCTCACCTCGCCCTCCAATTGGTTTCCGTTTTCCCGCCTCCGCCGCGATCCACACCTCCTATTGGCTGAGAGGGCGGGAGCAGCGGCACTGCGCTCTCGCATTGGTTGATCGGAAGGCGGGCTCGGCGCTGATTGGCCGCCGCCTCACGGCGGGGCAGAGCGCGGAGGAGCAGCAATGGCGGCCGGGCCTGGCGCGGCGGGAGCCGCTCGGGTCTCCTCGGGCCGCGACCTGAGCTGCGTGCCGGAGGTGGCGGGAGCGCTGGGAGCCGTGGCCAGGCAGGGGTGAGAGAGAGAAACCGGAATCCCCGGAAAAAACCCGAAATCCCGGGAAAAAACCCCGAAATCCCCGGAAAAACCGCCCCGAAATCGCGAAAATAAACCGCCCAGAAATCCCCGAGAAAAACCCCGAAATCCCCTCAGAAAAATCATCCAGAAATCCCCGGAAAAACCCCGAAATCCCGAGAAAAAAACCCGAAATCCCCGGAAAACCGCGAAATTCCCGAGAAAAACCGCCCCGAAAATCCCAAAAAAACCCCTAGAAAATCCTTTAAAAAACCCCAAATCCCCTCAGAAAAATCATCCCGAAATCCCCGGAAAAAAACCGCGAAAATCCCCCAAAAAAATCCCAGAAAATCCCCCCAAAAAACCCAGACAATCCCCCAAAAAACCCCAGAAAATCCCCAAAAAACCCCAAAATCCCCCAGAAGTACCACCACGGAATCCTGAAAAAACCCCCAAAATCCAAAAAAAACCCGGGAAAAAAACCCCAGAAAATCCCCCGGAAAATTCCTCAAAAAACCCCAGAAAATCCCAAAAAAAACCCCAAAAATCACCCCAAAAAAACCCCAAAAATCCCGGAAAAATACCCCAAAAAATCCCCAAAAATCACCCCAAAAAAACCCCAAAAATCCCGGAAAAATACCCCAAAAAAACCCCAAAATCCCAAATTCACTCAATACCCCAAAAAAACCCCAAAATTCCATCAGGAATTCCCAAAATTCCCTCAGGGATTCCCAATTCCCAGTCCATCCCAGTTCAATCCCAGTCCATCCCAGTCCCTCCCAGTTCATTCCCAGTTCATTCCCAGTACAAACCAGTATGAAAAGTTCCCATTTTTCCTCATTTTTCCCCATTTTTAACCCATTTTAACCCCTTAAACTCCATCCAAATCCCTCCCAGTCCATCCCAGTTCAATCCCAGTTCAATCCCAGTCCATCCCAGTCCATCCCAGTCCCTCCCAGTTCAATCCCAGTCCCTCCCAGTCCATCCCAGTTCAATCCCAGTACAAACCAGTATGAAAAACTCCCATTTTTCCTCATTTTTAACCCATTTTAACCCCTTAACCTCCCCCCAAATCCCTCCCAGTCCCTCCCAGTTCGATCCCAGTACAAACCAGTCCATCCCAGTCCCCTCCCAGTCCAAACCAGTCCCTCCCAGTCCAAACCAGTTTGGTTCCAGGTTCGATTTCCTGTGCATCCCGCTGTTCCACCCGCGCAATCGCCGCGAGTTCGCGCTCAGCCCGGCCAGGGAGCGCCCCGGGCCCCAGACCCGCTCCGACCTCCTGCTGGCCGGCAGAGGTACTGGGATATACTGGTTGGGACTGGGAGGGCACTGGGAGGGCGCTGGGGCAAACTGGGAGGGACTGGGATGAACTGGGAGGGGTTTGGGTGGAGCTGAAGGGGTTAAAATGGGGGAAAAATGGGGAAAAAGAGGGCAAAACGGGGGAAAAAGAGGATTTTTTATACTGGTTTGCTACTGGTTTGTACTGGAATGGACTGGGATGGGACTGGGATGGGACTGGGATGGAACTGGGAGGGGGTTTGGGTGGAGGTTAAGGGGTTAAAATGGGGGGAAATGGGGAAAAAGGGGGAAAAATGGGATTTTTTTATACTGGTTTATACTGGTTTGTTACTGGTTTGGTACTGGGAGTTGCTGGTTTGTACTGGGATTGAACTGGGAGGGATTTGGGTGTAGGTTAAGGGGTTAAAATGGGGGAAAAATGGGGAAAAATGGGGAAAAAGAGGATTTTTTATACTGGTTTATACTGGTTTGGTACTGGTTTGGTACTGGGAGTTGCTGGTTTGGACTGGGAGGGCACTGGGGCAAACTGGGATGAACTGGGATGGACTGGGAGGGATTTGGGTGGAGTTGAAGGGGTTAAAAATGGGGGAAAATGGGGATTTTTTTATACTGGTTTATACTGGTTTGGTACTGGTTTGGGACTGGAAGTTACTGGTTTATACTGGGATGGTACTGGGAGGGACTGGGATGAACTAGGAGGGACTGGGAGGGATTGGGGTGGTGTTGAAGGGGTTAAAATGGGGGGAAAATGGGGAAAAAGAGGATTTTTTGGTAGTGGTTTATACTGGTTTGGTACTGGGAGTTACTGGTTTGGACTGGTTTGGACTGGGAATGAACTGGGAGGGCACTGGGGCAAACTGGGATGGACTGGGAGGGATTTGGGTGGAGTTGAAGGGGTTAAAATGGGGGAAAATGGGGATTTTTTTTTTTTTTTTTTAGGGTTTGGGGGGGTTTGGGGGGGGGGGGGGTGGGTTTGGGGGGGGGGGGGAATGGGGGAAAAGGGGGGTGGAGTGGGGGTGGAAGGGGGGGGGTTTGGGGGGAGTTGAAGGGGTTAAAAGGGGGAAAATGGGATTTTTTTATACTGGTTTGTACTGGTTTGGTACTGGTTTGGGGGGGGGGGGGACTGGGAGTTACTGGTTTATACTGGGATGGTACTGGGAGGGACTGGGATGAACTGGGAGGGACTGGGAGGGATTGGGGTGGTGTTGAAGGGGTTAAAATGGGGAAAAAGGGGGGAAAAATCAGGAAAAATGGGATTTTTTATACTGGTTTATACTGGTTTGTACTGGTTTGGTACTGGGAGTTACTGGTTTATACTGGTTTGGACTGGGAGGGACTGGGGCAAACTGGGATTGAACTGGGATTGAACTGGGAGGGATTTGGGTGGAGTTGAAGGGGTTAAAAATGGGGGAAAAATGGGGAAAAAGAGGGAAAAATGGGGAAAAAAGAGGATTTTTTGGTACTGGTTTATGCTGGTTTGGACTGGGATGGAACTGGTTTGGACTGGGAGGGCGCTGGGGCAAACTGGGATGGAACTGGGATGGACTGGGAGTGATTTGGGTGGAACCGAAGGGGTTAAAATGTGTTAAAAATGTGGAAAAATGGGATTTTTTATACTGGTTTGTACTGGTTTGTACTGGTTTGGTACTGGGAGTTACTGGTTTGTACTGGTTTGGGACTGGGAGTTACTGGTTTGTACTGGTTTGGGACTGGGAGGTACTGGTTTGTACTGGTTTGGACTGGGAGGGCGCTGGGGCAAACTGGGAGGGACTGGGATGGATTTGGGTGGAGCTGAAGGGGTTAAAATGGGGAAAAAGGGGGAAAATGGGATTTTTTATACTGGTTTGTACTGGTTTGGGACTGGGAGTTACTGGTTTGTGCTGGTTTGTACTGGGATGGAACTGGGGCAAACTGGGATGGAACTGGGAGGGGTCTGGGTGGAGCTGAAGGGGTTAAAATGGGGGGAAAATGGGGAAAAATGGGGAAAAAGAGGATTTTTTTATACTGGTTTATACTGGTTTGGTACTGGTTTGGTACTGGGAGTTACTGGTTTGTACTGGGATGGTACTGGGAGGGACTGGGATGAACTGGGAGGGACTGGGAGGGATTGGGGTGGTGTTGAAGGGGTTAAAATGGGGAAAAAGGGGGAAAAATCAGGAAAATTGGGATTTTTTATACTGGTTTATACTGGTTTGTACTGGTTTGGGACTGGGAGTTACTGGTTTGTACTGGTTTGGACTGGTTTATACTGGTTTGGACTGGTTTATACTGGTTTGGGATGAACTGAAGTTTTAGTGACTTCTGGGTTGATTTTTGGGGATTTTGGGCTGAAATTTGGGAATTTTGGGCTGAAATTTTGGGTCAATTTTGGGGTGAATTTTGGGTCGATTTTGGTCTAAATTTTGGGGATTTTGGGCTGAAATTTTGGGAATTTTTTTCTGAAATTTTGGGAATTTTTTGCTGAAATTTTGGGAATTTTTTTCTGAAATTTTGGGAATTTTTGGCTGAAATTTTGGGATTTTATTCTCCCTGAATGATAAATAATTTTGTGTTAATTTTGGGCTAAATTTTGGGAATTTTGGGCTGAAATTTTGGGGATTTTGGGTCAATTTTGGGGTGAATTTTGGGTCAATTTTGGTCTAAATTTTGGGGATTTTGGGCTGAAATTTTGGGGATTTTGGGTCAATTTTGGGGTGAATTTTGGGAATTTTGGTCTAAATTTTTGGGAATTTTGGGCTGAAATTTTGGGGATTTTGGGCTAAATTTTGGGGAAATTTGGTCTAAATATTTGGGGTTTTTGGGCTGAAATTTTTGGGTTTTTAAGCTGAAATTTTGGGAATTTTTGGCTGAAATTTTGGATTTTCCTCTCTGTGAATAGATGATGATTTTGGGCTAATTTTGGGTGAATTCTGGGCTAAATTTTGGGGATTTTGGGCTAAATTTTTAGTGAATTTTGGTCTAAATTTTTGGCTTTCTATACTGAAATTTTGGGATCTTTTTTGGCTGAAATTTTGGGATTTTTTGGCTGAAATTTTGGTGTTTTATTCTCCCTGAATGGTAAATCATTTTTTGCCAATTTTGGGCAAATTTTAGGTGAATTTTGGGCTCAATTTTGGGTTAATTTTTGGGATAAATTTGGTTATTTTGGGCTGAAATTTTGGGAATTTTGGGCTGAAATTTTGGGAATTTTGGGCTGAAATTTTTTGGGTTTTGGGTCAACTTAGGGGTGAATTTTGGGTCAATTTAACGGTAATTTTGGGCTAATTTTGGGTTGAAATTTTGGGGTTTTGGGCTAAATTTTTGGGGTTTTTTTTGCTGAAATTTTGGGAATTTTTTGCTGAAAATTTGGGAATTTTGTGCTGAAATTCTGGAATTTCTCTCTCCCTGCCTGGTGAATCATTTTGTGCTAATTTTGGGTTAATTTTGGGTTAAATTTTGGGCTAAATTTGGTTATTTTGGGCTGAAATTCTGTTTTTTTGAGCTAAATTTTTGGGGATTTTGGGCTAAAATTTTGGGAATTTTTTGCTGAGATTTTGGGATTTTTTTGCCAAAATTTTGGAATTTCTCTCTCCCTGCCTGGTGAATCATTTTGTGCCAATTTTGGGCTAATTTTGGGTTAATTTTGAGCTAAATTTGGTTATTTTGGCTGAAATTTTGAGAATTTTAGACTGACATTTTGGGAATTTTGGGCTGAAATTTTGGGGATTTTAGTCAAAATTTTTGGGGATTTTGGGTCGATTTCGGGGTGAATTTGGGCTAATTTTGGGTTAATTTTTGGGGTTTTTTGGGTTAATTTTTGGGGTTTTGGGCTGAAATTTTGGAATTTTGATCTCCTTGAATCAACAACAAATTTAACCTAATTTTGTGCCAATTTTGGGTGAATTTTGGGCTCAATTTGGGTATTTTTGGCTCAGACTGGAACACTCTGATCGTCGGCAAACTCTCGCCGTGGATTCGCCCGGATTCACCTCTGGAGCACGTCAGGAAAAACTCCCAGAAGGTGGGAAATTCGGGAATTTTGGGGGAAATCTGGGAATTCTGGGAAAATTCTGGGAATTTTTTGAATTTCGGGAATTTCTGAGGTTTTTTGGGGAAAATTTTCGCTGATTTTTGATGATTTTTGATGATTTTTTGTTGATTTTTCACAAATTTTTACCCATTTTTTATTTTGCTTTTGGGAATTTTGGGAATTCTGGGAAAATACTGTGAAATTTGGGTGAAATTTTGGGAATTTCAGGCAAAATGTCAATGATTTTAGGTGGAATTTTGGCAATTTTAAGAGGAAATTTTTGGGGAAAATTTCAGGAATTTAGGGAGTTTTGGGGAAAATTTTGAGAATTCTGGGTAAAATTTGGGAATTTTGGGGAATTTTGGGAATTTCTGAGGTTTTTTGGGAAAATTTTCGCTGATTTTTGATGATTTTTTGTTGATTTTTCACAAATTTTTACCCATTTTTTATTTTGCTTTTGGGAATTTTGGGAATTCTGGGAAAATACTGTGAAATTTGGGTGAAATTTCGGGAATTTCAGGCAAAATGTCAATGATTTTAGGTGGAATTTTGGCAATTTTAAGAGGAAATTTTTGGGAAAATTTCAGGAATTTAGGGAGTTTTGGGGAAAATTTTGAGAATTCTGGGTAAAATTTGGGAATTTTGGGGAATTTTGGGAATTTCTGAGGTTTTTTTGGGATAATTTTCCTGATTTTTGATGATTTTTGATGATTTTTTGCCAATTTTCGTCAATTTTTCTCAAATTTTTGCCAATTTTTTGCGATTTTGCTTTTGGGAATTTTGGGAATTCTGGGAAAATACTGTGAATTTTGGGTGAAATTTTGGGAATTTTGGGTGAAATTTCAGTGATTTTAGGTGGAATTTTGGGGAAAATTTCAGGAATTTTTGGGAAAATTTCAGGAATTTCAGGAATTTTGGGGCAAATTTTGGGGATTTTGATGATTTTTTTGTCGGTTTTTGGGGGAATTTTGAGAATTTTTGGGAATTCTGAGATTTTTTGGATAATTTTGGGAATTCTGAGAGTTTTCAGGGAATTCTGGGATTTTTTAAAATGATTTTGGTAATTTTTTGGGATCATTTTGGGATTTTTTTGGGATTTTTTGGGATAATTTTGGGAATTCTGAGCTTTTTTTTTGGGATAACTCACCCGGATTCACCTCTGGAGCACGTCAGGAAAAACTCCCAGAAGGTCAGAAATTTGGGAATTTTGGGAAATTTTGGGAATTTTGGGTGAAATTTAGGAATTTTGGGGAATTTCTGACTTTTTTTAGGATAATTTTCACCGATTTTTGCCAATTTTTGTAGATTTTTCACTATTTTTTTCTGGTTTTTCTGGGAATTTCGGGAATTTTGGGAATTCCCGAATTTCCTGGGATAAATTTTGGGAATTTTTCATCCCAGTTCCTCAATTTTCTGTCAATTTTGGGCCAAATTTCTAACAATTTGGGGCAAATTTTCACTGATTTTTTGGCGATTTTTCCCAAATTTTCGCTGATTTTTCTGGGAATTTCAGGATTTTTGGGAATTTTGGGAATCCTGGGATAAATTTTGGGAATTCTGCATTCCAGACCTTGAATTTTCTGTCAATTTTTGCCCAAATTTCTAACCATTTTGGGGCAAATTTTTGCCGCTTTTTCTCAAATTTTCGTTCCATTTTTTTGCGATTTTTCCCAAAATTTCACCGATTTTCCTGGGAATTTCGGGGATTTGGGAATCCCAGGATTTTCTGGGATCAATTTTGGGAATTCTGCCTTCCAGACCTTCAATTTTCTATCAATTTTTAGCCCAAATTTCGCAACTATTTGGGGCAAATTTTCACTGATTTTTCTCAAATTTTCGCTGATTTTTTTGCGATTTTTCTCAAATTTTCTCTGATTTTTTTGGGAATTTCGGGGATTTTGGGAGTTCCAGGATTTTTTGGGATCAATTTTGGGAATTCTGCATTCTAGGCTTCTTTTTTTGTTTTTGCAAAATTTTGCGAATTTTTTCTATTTTTGTGAATTTCCCGATTTTTCCCAAATTTTCTCCATTTTCTATTTTGGTTTGGTTTCGGATTTTTGGAAATGTGATCCAAACCTCAGTCCCTCAATTTCTTGTGTTTTTCTGGTCGAATTTCTAACGATTTGGGGCAAATTTTCACCGAATTTTTGCAATTTTCACCGATTTTTCTCAAATTTTCGCCGAGTTTTTTTGGAATTTCAGGGATTTTGGGATTCCAGGATTTTTGGGGATCAATTTTGGGAATTCTGCATCTCTAGGCCCTGAATTTTTTGTGGATTTTGGGCCAAATTTTTGCCAATTTGTCTCAGATTTTCCTCAATTTTTCTGCGATTTTCCCAAATTTTCACCGATTTTTCCCAAATTTTCCCCGATTTTTTTTGGAATTTTGTGATTTTGGGGAATTTTGGGAATTCCACGATAAACTTTGGGAATTCTGCTCTCCTAGACCTTCAATTTTCTATCAATTTTTGCCCAAATTTTTGCCGATTTTTCTCAAATTTTCACCGATTTTTGTCAATTTTTCGCCGATTTTTCCCAAATTTTCGCCGATTTTTTGGGAATTTCGGGGATTTCGGAATCCCAGGATTTTTTGGGCTAAACTTTGGGAATTCTCCATTCCAGGCCCTCTGTCAGGAGCTGGATTTCGGGCGTACCTGGGCCTGGCTGCTCACCTGGTGCCTCTGCGAGGATCTCACAACCCCAACCTGGCCAGGGGGCTGAGCGCTCACCTGCACAGCGGCCACCACTCCACCCAGGTGGGAATCAAACTGGGTTGTACTGGGTTGTACTGGGAGGGGAGAAATGGGGGAGGAATGGGGAAAAATGGGGAAAATCGGTGAAAAAATGGGGAAAATATGATAAAAAATGAGGATTTTAGAGCAAAAAATGAGGATTTTAGAGGGAAAAATGGGGAAAAAATGAGGAAAAATGGGGAAAAATGGGGTTTGGGGTTACTGGTTTATACTGGTTTGTACTGGGAGAGACTGGGATGGACTGGGATGGGAAAAAATGGGGAAATTCAGTGAAAAAATGAGGAAAATGGAGTGAAAAATGAGGATTTTAGGGGAAAAATGGGATTGGGAGTTACTCACCTGGACAGCGGCCACCACTCCACCCAGGTGGGAATCAAACTGGGTTGTACTGGGTTATACTGGGTTATACTGGGAGGGGAGAAATGGGGGAGAAATGGGGAAAAAATGGGGAAAATCGGTGAAAAAATGGGGATTTTAGAGCGAAAAATGAGGATTTTAGAGGGAAAAATGGGGATTTTATAGGGAAAAATGGGGAAAAATGAGGAAAAATGGGACTTGGGGTTACTGGTTTATACTGGTTTCTACTGGGAGGGACTGGGATGGACTGGGATGGGAAAAAATGGGGAAATTCAGTGAAAAAATGAGGAAAATGGAGTGAAAAATGAGGATTTTAGAGCAAAAAATGAGGATTTTAGAGGGAAAAATGGGGAAAAAATGGGGAAAAATGGGACTTGGGGTTACTGGTTTATACTGGTTTCTACTGGGAGGGACTGGGATGGACTGGGATGGGAAAAAATGGGGAAATTCAGTGAAAAAATGAGGAAAATGGAGTGAAAAATGAGGATTTTAGAGCAAAAAATGAGGATTTTAGAGGGAAAAATGGGGAAAAAATGGGGAAAAATGGGGTTTGGGGTTACTGGTTTATACTGGTTTCTACTGGGAGAGACTGGGATGGACTGGGATGGGAAAAAATGGGGAAATTCAGTGAAAAAATGAGGAAAATGGAGTGAAAAATGAGGATTTTAGGGGGAAAATGGGATTGGGAGTTACTCACCTGCACAGCGGCCACCACTCCACCCAGGTGGGAATCAAACTGGGTTGTACTGGGTTGTACTGGGTTGTACTGGGTTGTACTGGGAGGGGAGAAATGGGGCAGAAATGGGGAAAAAATGGGGAAAATCAGTGAAAAAATGGGGAGGTTTTAGAGCGAAAAATGAGGATTTTAGAGGGAAAAATGGGGAAAATATGGGGAAAAATGGGGAAGAAAGGGTTAAAAATGGGGTTTGGGGTTACTGGGTTATACTGGGTTATACTGGGAGGGGAGAAATGGGGGAGAAATGGGGAAAAAATGGGGAAAATCGGTGAAAAAATGGGGATTTTAGAGCGAAAAATGAGGATTTTAGAGGGAAAAATGGGGAAAAAATGGGGAAAAATGGGATTTGGGGTTACTGGTTTATACTGGTTTCTACTGGGAGAGACTGGGATGGACTGGGATGGGAAAAAATGGGGAAATTCAGTGAAAAAATGAGGAAAATGGAGTGAAAAATGAGGATTTTTAGGGGAAAAATGGGATTGGGAGTTACTCACCTGCACAGCGGCCACCACTCCACCCAGGTGGGAATCAAACTGGGTTGTACTGGGTTGTACTGGGGGAGGGGAGAAATGGGGGAGAAATGGGGAAAAAATGGGGAAAATCGGTGAAAAAATGGGGAAAATATGATAAAAAATGAGGATTTTAGAGCGAAAAATGAGGATTTTAGAGGGAAAAATGGGGAAAATCAGGGGAAAAATGGGGAAGAAAGGGTTAAAAATGGGGTTTGGGGTTACTGGGTTGTACTGGGAGAGACTGGGAGGGGAAAAATGGGGAAAAAACGGGGAAAAAATGGGGAAAATCGAGTGAAAAAATGGGGATTTTAGAGCAAAAAATGAGGGAGGAAATATGGGGATTTAGGAAAATGGGTTAAAAATGAGGGAAAATGGGGTTTGAGGTTACTGGTTTAGACTGGTTTGTACTGGGATGGAACTGGTTTGTACTGGGAGGGACTGGGAGGAGGAAAAGATGGGAAAAATCAGGGAAAAAATGAGGAAAATCGAGTGAAAAAATGAGGAAATTAGAGCAAAAATGGGGATTTTAGAGGGAAAAATTACTGAAATGGGAAAATCAATGGGGAAAAATGGGGAAGAAAGGGTTAAAAATGGGATTTGGGGTTACTGGGTTGTACTGGTTTGGACTGGTTTGGACTGGGAGGGAGAAAATGGGGGAAAATGGGGAAAAAATGGGGGAAAAATGGGGAAAAAATGGGGGAAATTTGGGAAAAAGTGAGTATTTTAGGGCAAAAAATTACTGAAATATGGGAAAAATGGGGGAAATCTGGGGAGGAAAGGGTTAAAAATGGGGAATGGGGTTTGGGGTTACTGGTTTGGACTGGTTTGGACTGGGAGGGAACTGGTGACTGGGAGAGACTGGGGAGAAATGGGGAAAAAATGGGGAAAATCGGTGAAAAAATGGGGAAAATTGGGGGGAAAATGAGGATTTTGGAGGGAAAAATGGGGAAAATCAGGGGAAAAATGCGGAAAATGGGATTTGGGTTACTGGTTTGTACTGGTTTGGACTGGGAGGGACTGGGATGGAGAGAAAATGAGGAAAAATGGGGAAAAATGGGGAAAAATGGTGAAAAAATGAGGGAAATAGAGCAAAAACTGGGAAAATATGTTAAAAATTGGGAAAAAATGGGGAGGAAAAAATGGGGAAGAAAGGGTTAAAAATGGGATTTGAGTTACTGGTTTATACTGGGTTGGACTGGTTTGGACTGGGAGGAGAGAAAATGGGGGAAAATGGGGAAAAAATGGGGAAAATTGGTGAAAAAATTGGGAAAAATGGGGAAAATAGCAAAAAAATGGAAAAAATTGAGGAAAAATGGAGAAAATTGGGGAAAATATGAAAAACGGGAAAACTGAAAAAATAGGGGGAAAATGGAGAAAAATGGGGGAAATGGGGAAAAAATTGGGAAAAAATTGGAAAAAATGGGAGAAATTGGGGGAAAATGGGAAAAATAGGGAAAAATGTGGAAAAAATGGAGGAAATGTGAAAAAATTGGGAAAAATTGCAGAAAATTAAGAAAAAATGGGAAAAAATGGAGAAAAATGGGGAAAAAATGGGGAAATTGTGAGAAAAATGGGAAAAAATGGGAAAAATTGGGGTAAATGGGAAAAACTGAAAAAATGGGGGAAAATGGGAAAAATGGAGAAAATTTGGCAAAAATTGGCAAATAATTACGAAAAAGTGGGAAAAAATGGTGAAAAATTGGGAAAAATTTTGTAAAAATGTGGAAAAAATCTGGAAAAAAGGGAAAAAAAGGAAAAATGTGGAGAAAATTGGGAAAAATGGGGAAAAATTAGGAAAAATGGGGAAAAATTGGGAAAAAATTGTTGAAAAATTGGGAAAAAATTGGGGGAAAATCGGAAATTTTTTTTTTAAAAATGGGAAAAAATTGTGAAAAATTGGGAAAAAATTTGGAAAAAATGGGAAAAATGTGGGAAAACTGGAAATTTGGGAAAAGGAAAATATGAGGAAAAAATGGGGAAAAAATGGGGAAAAAATGGGGAAAAAATGTCAAAAAATAGGGAAAAATGGGGAAAAAATAGGGAAATTTTAGGAAAAGTGGGGAAATAATGGGGAAAAATGGGAAAAAATGAGGAAAAATTAGGAAAAATTGGGAAAAAATGGGGGAAATGGGAAAAAAGTGAAAAAATGTGGAAAAATGGGGGAAAAATGGGAAAAATTGGGGAAAAATGTGGGAAAAAATTGGAAAAAATTGGGAAAAAATTGGGGAAAATGGTGAAAAAATGGGAAAAAAGTGGGGAAGTTGGGAAAAATAAGGAAAAATGGGGAAAACATGGAAAATGGGGAGAAATTGGGGGAAAAATGTGGAAAAAATGTGGAAAAATGGAAAAAATGTGGAAAAGTGGGGAAAAAATAGGGAAATTTTAGGAATAATGGGGAAATAATGGGGAAAAACTGGGGAAAAATGAGGAAAAAATTAGGAAAAATGGGAAAAAATGGGGGAAATGGGAAAGAAGTGAAAAAAATGTGGAAAAATGGGGGGAAATTGGGAAAAATTTTGGAAAAATGTGGAAAAAATCTGGAAAAACTGGGGGAAAAGGGAAAAATGTGGAGAAAATGAGAAAAAAGGTGGAGAAAATTGGGAAAAATGGGGAAAAAATGGGGAAAATAGGAAAAAATGGGGAAAAATTGAGAAAAATTGGGGAAAAATTGGGAAAAGGGAAAAAAGTGAAAAAATGGGATAAAATGAGGAAAAATGTAGAAAAAAATGGGAAAAAATGGGGAAAATTGGGAAAAATTGGGAAAAATTGGGAAAATATGGGGAAAGAATGGGGAAAGAATGGAAAAATGTGGAAAAACATGGAAAAGTTGGGAAACAATTGGGGAAAAATGGGGAAAAATGGGGAAATTTTAGGAAAAATGGGAAATAAAGGGAAGAAAATGGGGGAAAATTGGGGGAAAATGGGAAAAATGAAGAAAAATGGGGAAAAAATGAGGAAAATATGGGAAAAAAATTGAGAAAAACTGGGAGAAGGGAAAATTGCAAAAAACGGGGAAAAATGGGAAAAAATTGGGAAATTTGAGGAAAAAATTGGAAAAAATGGGGAAAATGAGGAAAAAATGGGGGAAAATGGGGAAAAATTGGGAAAAATTAGGAAAGAATTGGGGAAAAATGGGGAAAAATGGGGAAAAAGTTGACAAAATGTTGAAAAAATGGGGGAAAAATGGGGAAAAATGGAAAACAGGGAAAAATGGGGAAAGTTTGGGAAAAAATGAGGAAAAAGTGGGAAAGATTGAGGAAAATAGGGAAAAATGGGAAAAAATAGAGAAAAAATGGGGAAAAATGGGGAGAAAATGGGAAAAGTTGGGGAAAAAAGTGAAAAAATTGGGAAAAAAATGGGGAAAAAATGGGAAAAAAATCAGTGAAAAATAGGGAAAAAATCGGAAATTTTTTTTTAAAAATGGGAAAAAATTATGAAAAATTGGGAAAAAATGTGGAAAATCTTGGAAAAATGTGGAAAACCTGTTAAAAATGTGGGAATTGTCAGTTCTGGATCCAAGTGCCTCTGCTGCCCCCCGGAGGATTGCCGCGATGACGTCATCGCCAACGAGGCCACGCCCACCGCCGAGGGGGGAGGGGCGGAGGAGGAGACCTGGATGTGGTGAGAGGAAATGGGAATTTGGGAAAAATGGGGAAAAATGGGAATTTGGGGAAAATGGGGAAAAAATGGGAATTTGGGAAAAATGGGGAAAAAATGGGAATTTGGGGGAAAATGGGGAAAAATGGGAATTTGGGGGAAAATGGGGAAAAAATGGGAATTTGGGGGAAAATGGGGGGAATTTGGGGGAATTTGGGGGAAAAATGGGAATTTGGGGGAAAATGGGAATTTGGGGGAAAATGGGAATTTGGGGGAAAATGGGGATTTTGGGAAAAATGGGAATTTGGGGGAAAAATGGGAAAAAATGGGAATTTGGGGGAAAATGGGGAAAAAATGGGAATTTTGGGGAAAAATGGGAATTTGGGGGAAAAATGGGAATTTGGGGGAAAAATGGGAATTTTGGGGAAAAATGGGAAAAAATGGGAATTTGGGGGAAAATGGGGAAAAAATGGGAATTTTGGGGAAAAATGGGAATTTGGGAAAAATGGGGAAAAATGGGAATTTGGGGGGAAAATGGGAATTTTGGGGAAAAATGGGAATTTGAGGGGGAAAATGGGAATTTTGGGGGGAAAATGGGAATTTTGGGGAAAAATGGGGATTTTGGGGAAATTTGGGGGAAAAATTGGGAATTTTGGGTGGAAATTTGGGGGAAATTTGGCGATAAAATGGGGAAAAATGGGAATTTTTTGGGAAAAATGGGAATTTTGGGGGAAAAATGGAAAAAAAATGGAGATTTTGGGGAAATTTGGGGGGAAAATGGGAAATCTGGGGATTTTGGGGAAAAACCAGGAATTTTGGGGGGAAAAAATGGGAATTTTGGGGGGGAAACGGGGATTTTCGGGGTAAAACAGGAATTTTGGGGGAAATGGAAAATGTGAAAAAAATGGAGATTTTGGGGAAAAAAGGGGAATTTTGGGGGTTTTGGGAGAAATTTGGGGGAAATTCGGAGATAAAATGGGAAAAAATGGGGAAATTTGGGAATTTTGGGGGGAAAATGGGAAATTTGGGGGAAAAATTGGAAAAAATGGGAATTTTGGGGGAAATTTGGGGTAAAAATGGGGGAAAAAAGGGATTTTGGGGGATTTTGGTGGGAAAAATGGGAATTTTGGGGATTTTGGGAGAAATTTGGGGGAAAAATTGGGAATTTTGGGTGGAAATTTTGGGATTTGGGGGGAAAAGGGAATTTTGGGAGAAAAAATGTGAAAAAATGGGGATTTTGGGAGAAATTTGGGGAAAAAATGGAGATTTTGGGGGAAAAATTGGGAATTTTGGGGGGAGAAAGGGGATTTTGGGGGATTTTGGAGGGAAAATGGGAAATTTGGGGTAAAAAAGCAAAATTTTGGGGTCAAAACAGAATTTTTGGGGTTAAAAAAAGGTGAATTTTGGGTAAAAAAGCAGAATTTTTGGGATAAAAACCTGAAATTTTTTGGTGTAAAAAACTCTAATTTTTGGGATAAAAAAAGCGTAATTTTGGGTTAAAAATTGTCATTTTTGGTGTAAAAAAGTGGGAATTTTTGGGAAAAAATCTGGGAATTTTTTGGGGTAAAAAACTGTAATTTTTGGGATTAAAAAAAGCAAATTTTGGGGTAAAAATGGTGAATTTTGGGGTAAAAAAGGTGAATATTGGGGTAAAAATCTGGAATTTTTTGGGGTAAAAAACTAATTTTTGGGATTAAAAAAGAGAAGTTTTGTTATAAAACTCTGAAATTTTGGTGTAAAAATGTGGAATTTTTGGGTTAAAAATCTGAAATTTTTTGGGTAAAAATCTGGAATTCTTTTGGGAAAAAACTGTAATTTTTGGGATTAAAAAAGGTTAATTTTGGGGTAAAAATGGTGAATTTTGGGGTAGAAAAAGCAGAATTTTTGGGGTAAAAATGTTTAATTTTGGGGTTAAAAAACCTGGATTTTTTGGGGTAAAAACCTAATTTTTGGGATTTAAAAATGCAATTTTTGGGTCAGAAATCTGAAATTTTGGTGTGAAATTGTGGAAATGTTTGGTGTAAAAATCGGAATTTTTGGGGTAAAAATCTGAAATTTTTTGGGGTAAAAACCTGAAACTTTTTGGGGTAAAAAACCTCTAAATTTTGGGTTAAAAATTGTCATTTTTGGTGTAAAAAAAGTAATTTTGGGGTAAAAATGTGGGAATTTTTGGTGTAAAAATCTGGAATTTTTTTGGGGTAAAAATCTAGAATTTTTTGGGGTAAAAAACTCTAATTTTAGGGATGTAAAAAAAGCAAATTTTGGGTTAAAAAAGATAAATTTTGGTGTAAAAAAGCAGAATTTTTGGTATAAAAATGTGGGAACTTTTGGGGTAAAAAGGGATTTTTGGGGTAAAAAACTAATTTTTGGGATTTAAAAAAGCAAATTTTGGGTTAAAAAAGGGAAATTTTGGGGTTAAAATGGTTTCAAAAATGGGAATTTTGGGGTAAAAAAGTGTAAATTTTGGGTTAAAAATCTGGAATTTTTGGGGTAAAACCCTAAATTTTTTGGGGTGAAAATCTCTAATTTTTGGGATTAAAAAAAGCAAATTTTGGGTTAAAAAGGGGAATTTTGGGGTAAAAAAGTCACATTTTTGGTGTAAAAAAGTGGGAATTTTTGGAATAAAAATCTGAAATTTTTGGGATAAAAATCTGAAATTTTGGTGTAAAAATGTGGAATTTTTGGGGTAAAAACCTAAAATTTTTTGGGGTAAAAAACTGTAATTTTTGGGATTTAAAATAGTAAATTTTGGGTTAAAAAAATGAATTTTGGGGTAAAAAAAAATCACATTTTTGGTGTAAAAAGGTGGGAATTTTTGGGATAAAAATCAGGAATTTTTTTGGGTAATAAACTGTAATTTTTTGGGGTGAAAACTTGTAATTTTTGGGATTAAAAAATGCGAATTTTGGGTTAAAATCTCCCGTTTTTGGCTCCCCAGGTGGCACCAATTCCGAACGCTCTGCGATTACAACAAGCGAGTGGCGCTGGGTGAGGGGCGGGGCTAAACCCGGAAGTGACGTAATCAACCCAAAAGGGCGGGGCTTAGACAGGAAGTGATGTGAAACAACCAGGAAGTGGGTGGGGCTTGACCCGGAAGTGGGTGGGGCTTGGAAAGGTGGAAATCCTAAAAAAAAATTCACTCAAAATTGACAAAATTGGTGGAAAATTTGGCCAAAATTTGCTCCAAAAATTGGATGAAAATTTTTCTGAAAAATAATTGAAAATTTCACCCAAATTGGCTGAAAATTCTCCCAAAAATCCACAGAAAATAAAGAAAAAAGTTGCCAAAAGTCAGAGAAAAATCAGAAAAAATCTGCAAAAAATCAGGAAAAAATCCACAAAAAATCCCCAAAAAATCAGAAAAAAATCCCCTAAAAATCATGGAAAAATCCCCAAAAAAAATCAGAAAAAAGTCAGAAAATAATTTTTAAAAAATCTGCAAAAAATCAGAAAAAAACCCCGAAAAAGTAAAAATGAAAAAATAAAAAAAAAAATTAGAAAAAAATCCCCCAAAAATCAGAAAAAAAATCGGAAAAAAATCCTGAAAAAAATGGGAAAACACTCCCAAAAATCAGAAAAAAAATTCCAAAAAATGAGAAAAAAATCCCCAAAAATCTTAAATTTCCCAGAAATTAATTCAAAATATATCAGAAAAAATGAGAAAAAAATCTTCCAAAAATCCTCAAAATATCAGAAAAAATCTGAAAAAAAAAAAGCCTGAAAAAAATCTGAAAAAATCCCTCAAAAATTGGAAAAAATCACAAGAATCAGGGAAAATCTCAAAAAATTGGCAAAAAATGCCTTAAAAAATCCCCAAAACCTTGGAAAAAATCAGAAAAAAAATCCTAAAAAATCAGAAAAATATCTATAAAAATCAGAAAAAAATCCCAAAAAACCAGAAAAATATCTCAAAAAATCAGAAAAAAAAATCACTAAAAAATGCCCTAAAAATCAGGAAAATTTCCCAAAAAATCAGAAAAAAATCAGGCAAAAGTCTGAAAAAAAATCACAAAAAAATCGGAAAAAAATCGGAAAAAAATCCCAAACAATGAGAAAAAAAATTTCAAAAGAATAAGAAAAATATCGCAAAAAAATCCCCCAAAAATCAGAAAAAAACCAGGAAAAAATTCAAAAAAATCCCCCCAAAATCAGAAAAAAATCAAAAATCCAGAAAAAAAAAAAATTCCCAAAAAATCCAAAAAAATCAGAAACAAATCATCTTAAATAATCACTAAAAATCAGAAAAAAATGACTTCAAAAATCCCCAAAATATCAGAAAGAAATCAGGAAAAAATCAGAAAATAATTAGGAAAAAAATCACCAAAAAATCACTAAAAATCGCCAAAAAATGTCTAAAAAAATTGGAAAAAATCCCAAAAAATCCCAAAAAATCCCAAAAAATCAGAAAAAACTCCTAAAATCCCAAATTTTGTGGTTTTTTCCCAAAAAGCCCTGGAGCTGTTCCCAGAGCTGCCCTCAGCCCAGCCTTGGCTCGCTGGCTGGGCGAAGCCGTCAGAGCAGCTCTGCTGCCAACCTGGGAATTGCTGAGTGAAAAATGGGAAAAACAGCAGAAAAATACAGCAGGAAAAATCCGAGAAAAGTTAGGGAAAAAATCCAAAAAAATCCCCCAAAAAATCAGAAAAAAATCAGAAAAAAATCCCCAAAAAATCAGAGAAAAATCAGGCAAAAGTCTGAAAAAACCCACAAAAAAGTCGGAAAAAAGTCGGAAAAAATCCCAAACAATGAGAAAAAAATCTCAAAAGAATCAGAAAAAAATCCCAAAAATATCCCCAAAAAATCCGAAAAAAATCAGGAAAAAATTCAAAAAAATCCCCCCAAAATCAGAAAAAAATCGCCAAAAAATCAAAAAAAAAACCCAGAAAAAAATCCCAAAAAATCTGAAACAAATCACCCAAAAAATCATGAAAAATCAGCAAAAAATTAGAAAAAAAATCACCAAAAAATCCCAAAAAATGGCTAAAAATCACTAAAAATCACCAGAAAATGTCTGAAAAAATTGGAAAAAAATGCTAAAAAATCAGGAAAAAATCCCAAAAATATCCCCCAAAAATCAGGAAAAAATCAGGAAAAAATTCAAAAAAATCCCCCCAAAATCAGAAGAAAATCAAAAATAAAAAAAAATCAGAAAAAAATCCTAAAAAATCCCAAAAAATCGGAAACAAATCATCTTAAATAATCATTAAAAATCAGAAAAAAATGACTTCAAAAATCCCGAAAAAAATCAGAAAGAAATCAGGAAAAAATCAGAAAATAATTAGGAAGAAAATCACCAAAAAAATTGCTAAAAATCACCAAAAAATCACTAAAAATCGCCAAAAAATGTCTAAAAAAATTGGAAAAAAATCAGAAAAAAATCCCAAAAAATCAGAAAAAACTCCTAAAATTCCCAAATTTTGTGGTTTTTTCCCAAAAAGCCCTGGAGCTGTTCCCAGAGCTGCCCTCAGCCCAGCCTTGGCTCGCTGGCTGGGCGAAGCCGTCAGAGCAGCTCTGCTGCCAACCTGGGAATTGCTGAGTGAAAAATGGGAAAAACAGCAGAAAAATACAGCAGGAAAAATCCGAGAAAAATCAGAGAATATAATTATATAATCATTCCTATTCATATAACCCCATACTTTATACCCAAACAATAAAAAAAAAGACAAAGAAAAACATCAGAGAAAAATCTTTTAAAAATTCCCCCAAAATGGGAAAAAAAAAAAACAAAAAATCAGAAAAAATCAGAAAAAAGTGGTAAAAAAAATCAGAAAAAATTGTAAAAAAACCAAAAAAATCCCCCAACAAATCAGAAAAAACCAAAAAAGAATCAGAAAAAAATTCCTCAAAAAATTGGAAAAAATACTCAATAAATGAGAAAAAAATCAGGAAAAAATCAGAAAAAAAATTGGAAAAAAATCCCAAAAAACCAGTAAAAAATGCCTTAAAAACCAGAAAAAAATTCAAGAAAATCCCAAAAAATCAGAAAAAACTCCTAAAATCCCAAATTTTGTGGTTTTTTCCCAAAAAGCCCTGGAGCTGGGCCCAGACCTTCCTTCACCCGCCGCCTTGGCTCGCTGGCTGGGCGAACCCGTCAGAGCAGCTCTGCTGCCAACCCGACTGTTCCTCACCAACAAGAAAGGATTCCCCGTGCTGGGCAGAGCTCACCAGAGGCTGCTGGGACAGCTGCTCAAGGTACTGGTTTGGACTGGGAGGGACTGGGAGGGAGAAATGGGGAAAAAAGGGAAAAAAACGGTGAAAAAATGAGGAAAAACGGTGAAAAAATGAGGAAAAATGGGGGCAAAGCTGGGGAGGAAAGGGTTAAAAATGGGGAAGAATGGGGTTTGGGGTTACTGGTTTATACTGGTTTGGACTGGTTTGGTAATGGTTTGTACTGGGAGGGACTTGGAGAGAGAAAATGGGGGAAAATGAGGAAAAATGGCGAAAAAATGAGGAAAAAATGAGGAAAATTGGGGGAAATGTGGGGAGGAAAGGGTTAAAAATGGGGGGAAATTTAGAGTTAAAGGGAGTTTTTCTTATTGGTTTATACTGGTTTGGACTGGTTTATACTGGGAGGGACTGGGAGGGGAGAAATGGGGAAAAAACGGGGAAAAAAGGGGAAAAAAGGTTAAAAAATGAGGAAAATGTGGGGGAAATGTGGGAAGGAAAGGGTTAAAAATGGGGAAAATGGGGTTTGGGGTAACTGGTTTGTACTGGGATGGACTGGGAGGGGAGAAATGGGGAAAAAAGGAAAAAAAACGGTGAAAAAATGAGGAAAAATGGTGAAAAAATGAGGAAAAAATAAGGAGAAATGAGGAAAAATGGGGGAAATGTGGGGAGGAAAGGGTTAAAAATGGAGTTTGTGTTGACTGGTTTATACTGGTTTGGACTGGTTTGTACTGGGAGGGAACTGGGATGGAACTGGGATGAACTGGGAGGGACTGGGAAGGAAAAATGGGGAAAAACCAGGGAAAAAAGCAAAAAAAAAGGTGGAAAAACGAGGAAAAATGAGGAAAATTGGGGGAAATGTGGGGAGGGAAGGGTTAAAAGTGGGGTTTGGGTTGACTGGTTTATACTGGTTTGGACTGGTTTGTACTGGGAGGGACTGGGAGGGAGAAATGGTGAAAAACGGTGGAAAAAGGAAAAAAAAGGTGAAAAAAATGAGGAAAAATGGAGGGAAAATGGCAGAAAACTGGGGAGGAAAGGGTTAAAAATGGGGGAAATGGGGTTTGGGGTTACTGGTTTGGACTGGTTTGGACTGGTTTGTACTGGGAGGGAACTGGGAGGGACTGGGAGGGGAAAAATGGTGAAAAAATGGTGAAAAAAGGAGAAAAAAAGTGAAAAAATGAGGAAAATTGGGGGCAATGTGGGGAGGAAAGGGTTAAAAATGGGAATTTTTTTCTTACTGGTTTGGACTGGGAGTTACTGGTTTATACTGGTTTGCGACTGGGAGAGGGAAAATGGGGGAAAATGGTGAAAAAATGGTGAAAAAAGCCTAAAAAAGGGTGAAAAAAATGAGGAAAATTGGGGGAAAAAATGGAGATTAACCCCTTGTGGTCTATACTGGTTTATACTGGTTTATACTGGTTTGTACTGGTTTATACTGGTTTATACTGGTTTGTACTGGTTTGTACTGGTTTGGGTTTTTTTGGGGGTTTTTCCTTACTGGTTTGGGGTTTGTCCTAGCCATACTGGTCCCTACTGGTCCATACTGGTTTGTACTGGTTTATATTAACCTATACTGGTCTGTACTGGTCCGTACTGGTCTATACTGGTTTATACTGGTCTATATTGACCTGTACTGGTTCATACTGGTGTATACTGGTTTATACTGGTCCATATTAACCTCTTGTTGCCTATACTGGTCTATTTTAACTCATACTGGTCCATACTGGTCCATACTGGCCTATACTGGTTTATACTGGTCCATACTGGTTTATACTGGTCCATACTGGTTTATACTGGTCCATACGGGTGGTTTATACTGGTTTATACTGGTTTGGTTTTTCTCCAGCTGGACGTGCAGATCATCCTGCAGGGCTCCTCCCACCACTGGGAACTCACTGGTTTATACTGGTCCATATTAACCCCTTGTTGCTCCATACTGGTCAATAATAACTCATACTGGTCTATATGAACTCATACTGGTCCATACTGGTTTATACTGGTTTATACTGGTTCATACTGGTTTCCCCCACAGCTGGATGTGCAGATCATCCTGCAGGGCTCCTCCCACCACTGGGAACTCTTACCCTGGTTCCATACTGGTCCATATTAACCCCTTGTTGCCCGTACTGGTCTATATTAACTCATACTGGTCCATACTGGTCCATACTGGTTTATACTGGTTCATACTGGTTTATACTGGTTTCCCCCACTACGTCATCATCCTGCAGCTCCTCCCACCACTGGAACTCACTGGTTTCCTTAACCCTTTCTTTCCATACTGGTTTCTATTAACCCCTTTTCCCGTATGTCTATATTAACTCATACTTCCATACTGGTCCATACTGGTTTATACTGGTTCATACTGGTTCATACTGGTTTCCCCCACAGCTGGACATGCAGATCATCCTGCAGGGCTCCTCCCACCGCTGGGAACTCACTGGTTTCCATTAACCCTTTCTATTCCATACTGGTTTCTATTAACCCCTGGTTGCCCGTACAGGTCTATATTAACTCATACTGGTTTATACTGGTTTATACTGGTCTATACTGGTTTTCTCTGCAGCTGGACGTGCAGATCATCCTGCAGGGCTCCTCCCACCGCTGGGAACTCACTGGTTTATACTGGTCCATATTAACCCCTTGTTGCCCATACTGGTCAATAATGACTCGTACTGGTCTATATGAACTCATACTGGTCCATACTGGTTTATACTGGTCTATACTGGTTTTTTCTCCAGCTGGACGTGCAGATCATCCTGCAGGGCTCCTCCCACCACTGGGAACTCACTGGTTTATACTGGTCCATATTAACCCCTTGTTGCCCATACTGGTCAATAATGACTCGTACTGGTCTATATTAACTCATACTGGTTTATACTGGTTTATACTGGTCTATACTGGTTTTTTCTGCAGCTGGACGTGCAGATCATCCTGCAGGGCTCCTCCCACCACTGGGAACTCACTGGTTTATACTGGTCCATATTAACCCCTTGTTGCCCATACTGGTCAATAATGACTCGTACTGGTCTATATTAATTCATACTGGTCCATACTGGTTTATACTGGTCTATACTGGTTTTTTCTCCAGCTGGACGTGCAGATCATCCTGCAGGGCTCCTCCCACCACTCGGGCCGGCCCCTCCAGGCCTACCTGCAGTACCTGGAGCACCTGGGGCAGCACCGCCCTCCCCCGTCGGCCTACGAGATCTACGCCCGCGGCTACGAGGATTACCTGCAGAGCCCCCTGCAGGTGGGGAGCTGGGGGAAAATTTGGGGAGAAATTGGGAAAATTAGGGGAAAATTGGGGAAAATGGAGACAAATGGAAGAAAAAATGGGGAAAATCGGTGAAAAAATGGGGAAAATTGGGGAAAAAATGGGAAAAAATGGGGAAAATTGGTGAAAAAAATGAAGAAAATTGGGGAAAAAATGGGGAAAATGGAGGAAAAACTGGGGGAAAAAATGGGGGAAAATGGAATAAAAAATGGGGGTAAAGTGGAATAAAAAATGGGGGAAAATGGAATAAAAAAATGGGTAAAATATGAGAAAAATGGGTAAAAAATGGTTCTGAGGATTACCTGCAGAGCCCCCTGCAGGTGGGGGGAAGAATTTGGGGGTAAAAAGGGGGGAAAATGGGGAGAAAATTCTGGAAAAATTGGGAAAATGAAAATTGGAGGAAAAATGGGGGAAAATTGGGGAAAAAATGGGAAAAAATGGGGAAAATTGGGGGAAAATGGGGAAAAATTGGGGAAAAAATGGGAAAAATTGGGGAAAAAATGGGGAAAATTGGGGAAAAAATGGGGAAAATCAGGAGAAAAACTGGGAAAAATAGGAGGAAAAATGGGGAAAAAATGGGGAAAAATTGGGGAAAATTGGGGAAAAAATGGGTGAAAATTGGGGAAAATTTCAGGAAAAATGGTTCTGAGGATTACCTGCAGAGCCCCCTGCAGGTGGGGAATTTGGGGGAAAATTTGGGAAAAATGGGAAAATTGGGGGAAAATTGGGGAAAATGGAGAAAAATGGAAGAAAAAATGGGGAAAATTGGGGGGAAAAATGGGGAAAATGGAGGAAAAATTGGGGGAAAAATGAAAATTTAAAAATAAAAAAATGGGAAAAATTGGGGGAAAAAATGGGAAAAATTGGGGAAAAAATGGGGAAAAATTGGGGAAAAAATGGGGAAAAATTGGGGAAAAAATGGGGAAAAACTGGAGAAAAAATGGAAGAAAAAATGGGGAAAATGTAATAAAAAATGGGGAAAAAAGGATAAAAAATGGTTCTGAGGATTACCTGCAGAGCCCCTGCAGGTGGGCGGGGCTAAGGGAAAGGGGCGTGGCTTGGAGGGGAGGAGCCTGGGGAGAAAATTCTGGAAAAATTCCGGGAAAAATCGGTGAAAATTTGAGTGAAATTGGGAATAAAAAATGGAGTAAAAATGGAATAAAAAATGGGAAAAAATGAGGATAAAAGGGATAAATAGGGAAAAATTGGGAGAAAATGGGGGACAATGGATAAAAAATGGAAAAAATGGCAAAAAGTTGGGAAAAAAAGGTGAAATTTGGGGGGAAAATGGGGAAAAATGAATAAAAAATGGGAAAATTAATTAAAAATTGGGGAAAAAGTTTATTTAAAATGGGGGAAAAATAAGGAAAAAATTAGGAAAAAATAGGGAAAAATTGGGAGAATTTAGGGAAAGATGGGGAAAAAATGTAGAAAAAATGAATAAAAATTTGGGGAAAATGGGAAAAAATTAATAAGAAATTAATTTAAAAATGGGGGAAAATGGGAATAAAGTTAATGAAAAATCAATTAAAAAATGGGGGGAAATGGGGAGAAATTGGGATAAACGGGAAAAAAATAAATAAAAAATTAAATAAAAAATCAAGTAAGAAGTGGATCAAGAAATTAATTTTAAAAATGGGGAAAATTGGGAAAAAATTAATAAATAACTAATTTAAAAATGAGAGAAAAATTGCAAAAATGGGGGAAAAAACTAAAAATTTAAAAATGGGGGAAAAGTGGAAAAAATATGGAAAAATGGGGGAAAATTAGCCACAAATTAATTTCAAAATGAGGAAAAATGGGGAGAAATTATTAAAAAATTTCATGAGAAATTAATTGTAAGTGGAAAAACATTGGAAAAAATGTGAAAAAATTAATAAAAAAATTAATAAAAAATTAATAAAAAATGGGGGGAAATGGGAAACTGGCGGGAGTGGGCGTGGCCTGGGTGGGCGTGGCCGGGTGGGCGTGGCCGGGTGGGCGTGGCCCTCCTGACCACGCCCCTTTTGCAGCCCCTGATGGACAACCTGGAGTCTCAGACCTACGAGGTGTTCGAGAAAGATCCCATCAAGTACTGCCAGTACCAGCAGGTATTTGCATAAATTTGCATAAAATTTGCATGAAATGTGCATCTCATTTGCATCTCCTTTCTTTTCTAGCGATATCTCGATTTTTCTGTGGTTTGAACAAAGTTTGAAAAGCTAATTTGCCTATTTGTGAGAGAAATTTTGCAAAATTTTGGTTAGAATTTATTTAATTTGCTTTTTTGTGCTAATTTGCATAAATTATATTCTAATTTGCATAAAATGCATTGTAATTTGAATATCCCTGGCTGATGATTTGAATATTTGGTTCCCTGGTGGATTGAATTTGCATAATGAGGTTCTCATTAGCATAAAGCAATCACATGCTCTTTTAAAAATAATCTTAATTTGCATGGAAATTTGCATAATTTATATTAAAACGAAGGCTGATTTGCATAAATTTAAACCTGATTTGCATAGAAACCGGCATGGCTAATTTAGATATTTGTGTGATTTGCATAAAATGCCACCTAATTTGCATAGAGATTATTATAATAGATAATATAAAGACCAATTTGCATAAGTGGCACTTAATTTGCATATTATTGTTTTTAAAAGTTTATGATTTGCCTAAATGTTGCCTAATTTATATAATAATAAATAAATAATAAATAAATTAATAAATAAACTAATATTTAATAAGTAAACTAATAAATAAAAGTAATAATTTTTAATATTTTATAATAAAATACAATTAAGTGAATTTGAATATAAATGTAATAAATCAAATGTAATTATAAATAGATGTATTTTATAGAAATATGTAAATATATAATAAATATAAATATAATTAAATTCTCTAGTAAAATATAATTATAAATATAAATATAAATTTAATAAATATAATGTAAATATAAATATAAATATATTTTTATGTAAATATATATAAGAAATATAAATATGAATATAAGTAAATAAAATACAATTAAAAATTAAATTCTACACGATTTGCATAAATTTGCATGAATGTTGGGATTCAGTTATGATTTATTAAATTTGCATAAATATTCGAAAAATTTGCATAAAAATCTATTGTAATTTGCATAAATTGTGGGCTAATTTGAATATATCAGTTTAATAATTAGACTATTTGGTCCCAATGTAGCTGATTTGCATAACGAGGTTCTCATTAGCATAAGTCAATCTTCTTTTCTATTTTAATGAGCCTAATTTGCATGGAAATGTGAATAATTCATTTTAGAACAAAGGCTGATTTGCATAAATTTGCACCTAATTTGCATTGAAATTAGCAGAATGTGTTTTGATTCTCAAGTGATTTGCATGAAAAGTCACCTAATTTGCATAGAGATAACATAATTGTCATTAAAACAAGTAATTTGCATAAATGGTGTTGACATTTGCATAGTAATTATCATAAATGTGTCATTATTGCAATGAATTATGCCTAATTTGCATAAAAATCGTAACAATTTTAGTTGAGTTCTGCATGATTTGCATAATAATTAACCTAATTTGCATGAAAGGTTGGGTTATTTAAATCAAGTGGGAGTAACTTACATGGAAATTTGCATATCATTTGCATAATTTGCATCATTTTTAAAATTCCAAATCTCTAAATTTAAGCCTAAATTTGCATGGAGTTGTTGCTAATTTACATTAAATGGCGCTAATTTGCATATTGAAGTGGTTATTAGTAAGTTTGGTGTTTAGATTTGACTAAATCCTGCTCTAATTTGCATAAATTTGCATTAAATTCGCCTGTTTTGCATAATTTTGGCTTCCAGATTTCTGAACTTCTGTTTAAATTTGGATAAAAGTGTCGCTAATTTGCATAAAATGTCTCTAATTTGCATGTTAACGAGGTGGTTAGTGAGTTTGGTGTTTGGATTTGAATAAATCTGTGTCTAATTAGCATAAATTTGCATATCCAGGCCATTTTCAGGTGTCTGCAGGACAGAGTGCCAGAGGGGGAGAGAGAAACCAACGTGCAGTGAGTCACCAAAAATCACAAATTTCACCCAAAATTCACCCCAAAATATTCCCAAATTTCACCCAAAATTTAACCCCAAAATTCACCCCAAAATATTCCCCAAAAATCACAAATTTCACCCAAAATTTAACCCCAAATTCACCCAAAATTCACCCCAAAATTCACCTGAAATTCCTCAAATTTCACCCAAAATTTCACCTGAAATTCCCCAAATTTCACCCCAAATTTTAGCCAAAATCCCAAAATTTCACCCCAAAATTCACTCCAAATTTCACCCCAAATTATTCCCAGAAATTCCCAAAATTTCACCCCAAATTTCACAAAAAAATTCCCCAAATTTCACCCAAAATTTCACCCAAAATTTCACCCAAAATTTCACCCCAAATTTCACCCAAATTCCAAAAATTTCACCCCAAAATTCACCCCAAATTATTCCCAAAAATTCCCAAAATTTCACCCGAAATTTCACCCAAATTTTTCCCAAAAATTCCCAAATTTCACCCAAAATTTCATCCCAAATGTCACCCAAATTCCCAAAATTTCACCCAACATTCACCCCAAATTATTCCCAAAAATTCCCTAAATTTCAACCCAAAATTCACCCCAAATTATTCCTAAAATTTCCCAAATTTCACCCAAAATTCACCCCAAAATTCACCTGAAATTCCCAAATTATTCCTAAAAATTCCCAAATTTCACCCCAAATTATTCCCAAAAATTCCCCAAATTTCACCCAAAATTCACCCGAAATTCCCAAATTTCACCCCAAATTTCACCCCAAAATTCACCCAAAATTTCACCCAAAATTTCACCCCAAATTATTCCTAAAAATTCCCAAATTTCACCCCAAAATTCACCTGACATTTCCAAATTTCACCCCAAATTATTCCCAAAAATTCCCGGAATTTCAACCCGAAATTCCCAAAGTTCCACCCAAAATTTCACCTGAAATTCACCTGAAATTTCACCCAAATTTCACCCCAAATTTTCCCAAAGTTCCCGAAATTTCACCCCAAATTCACCTCAAATTTCACCCAAAATTCCAAAAATTTCACCCCAAATTTTAGCCAAAATTCCCAAAATTTCACCCAAAATTTAAACCAAATTCCCCAAAATTCCCAAATTTCACCCAAAATTTCTTCCAAATTTTACCCAAAATTTCACCCCAAAGTCCCAAATTTCACCCAAAATGTCACCCGAAATTCCCAGATTTCACCCCAAAATTCACCTGAAATTCCCAAATTTCACCCCAAATTATTCCCAAAACTTCCCAAAATTTCACCTCAAAATTCATCCGAAATTCCCAGAATTTCGCCCAAAATTTCACCCAAAATTCTCAGAATTTCACCCAAAATTACACCCCGAATTTCACCCAAAATCCCCAAAATTGAACCCAAAATTTAACGGAAATTCAACCAAAATTCCCAGAATTTCACCCCAAATTTCACCCAGAATTTCACCCAAAATTGCTAAATTTTCACCCAAAATTCCCCAAATTTCACCTGAAATTTCACCTGAAATTCCCAAAATTTCACCTGAAATTTCACCCAAATTCCCAAAATTTCACCCCAACTTTCACCTAAAAATCCCCAAAATTTCGTCCAAAATTCCCAAAATTTCTTGCAAAACTCCCAAAATTTCACCCCAAATTCCCAGAATTTCACCCAGAATTCCCCAAATTTCGCCCGAAATCACCAAAGTTCCCAAACTTTCACCCCAAATTCCTGGAATTCAACTTGAAATTCCCAAATTCCCAACATTTCACCCAAAATTTCGCCCAAAATTCCCCAAATTCATCTCAAATATCCCAAAATTCCCAAAATTTTGTCCAGAATTCATGGAATTCAACCCAAAATTCCCAAAATTTCACCCAAAATTACCCTAATTTCACCTAAACCTTCCCGAAATTTCACCCAAATTCCCAAATTTCACCCCAAAAAAATTCCCAGAATTTCACCCGAAATTCCCAAAGTTTCACTCGAAATTTCCGGAATTGAACCTCAAATATCCCAAAATCTTCGTTTTTCACCCCAACATTCCCAAAATTCTTCTGAAAACTTCACCCAAAATCCCCAGATTTCACCCGAAATTCCCAAATTTCACCCAAAATTCCCAAAATTCCCTAAATTTCACCGGAAAACCCCAAATTTCACCCAAAATTCCCAAATTTCACCCAAAATTCCCAGATTTCACCTGAAATTCCCAAAATTTCACCCAAAATTCCACCTAAAATACCTGGAATTGAACCCGAAATTCCCAAAATTTCACCCAAAATTCCCCAAATTTCACCCAAAATTCCCCAAATTTCACCCGAAATTCCCAAAATCGTTTTTTGCGGTATTTGGGGTCATTTTTGGGTCATATTTGGGTCATTTTGGGGTATTTTGGGGTATTTTGGGGTCATTTTTGGGTCATTTTTGGGGTCATTTTGGGGTATTTTGGGGTCATTTTTGGGGTCATTTTGGGGTCATTTTTAGGTCATCCTGGGGTTGTTTTAGGTCATTCTGGGGTCATTTTTGGTGGTTTTGGGTCATTTTTAGGTCATTTTTGGGTGATTTTTCAGGGTTTTGGGGTCATTTTTGGGATTTTCTGGGCGAATTTTGGGTAATTTTGGGGTATTTTTGGGGTTTTTGGGGTCACATTTGGGTGGTTTTTGGGGTTTTTTGGGTCATTTTGGGGGTTTTCAGGGTCGCCGATCCCATTTCCGGGGTTGCTGAATCCATTTTTGGGGTGATTTTGATTTTTTTCCCATTTTCAGGGTGGCCATGGTGCATTTTGGGGTCATTTTTGGGGTCATTTTTCAGGGTTTTTGGGGTCATTTTTGGGGTGTTTTGGGGTCAGTTTTGGGGTATTTTTCATGGTTTTGGGGTCATTTTTCAGGGTTTTGGGTCATTTTTGGGGTTTTCTGGGTCATTTTTTGGGGTTTTCGGGGTCCCTGATCCCATTTTTAGGGTCGCTGAATCCGTTTTTTGGGGTGATTTTGGGTTTTTTCCCATTTTCAGGGTGGTGATGGTGCATTTTGGGGTCGTTCTTGTGTCACTTTTCAGGGTTTTGGGGTCATTTTTGGGTCATTTTTTGGATTTTCTGGGTGGTTTTTTGGGGAGTTTTGGGTCATTTTTGGATTATTTTGGGGTCATTTTTTGTGGTTTTTGGGACATTTTTGGGTGTTTTTTCGGGTAATTTTGGAATGTTTTTTGGGGTCATTTTTGGGTGGTTTTGCAGTCATTTTTGGGGATTTTTTGGGTCATTTTTGGGCATTTTTGAGTATTTTTGGGTCATTTTTGGGCGTTTTTGGTGGTTTTGGGGTAATTTTTGGGTCGTTTTGGGGTCATTTTTAGGGGTTTTGGGTCATTTTTGGTGGTTTTTTGGGGTATTTGGGGTCATCTTTGGGGTTTTTGTGTCATTTTGGGTCATTTTTTGGGTCATTTTTGGGTCATTTTTTGGTGGTTTTGGGGTCATTTTTGAGTGTTTTTTGGGTCATTTTTGGGGTTGGTTTTTGGGTCATTTTTGGGGTTTTTCGGGTGGTTTTTAGGGGTTTTGGGGTCATTTTTGGGTCATTTTGGGGTCATTTTTAGGGTTTTTGTGGTCATTTTTGGGTTTATTTTGGGGTGTTTTGGGTCATTTTTGGGGTTTTCAGGGTCTCTGATCCATTTTTGGGGTCTCTGAGTTGATTTTTGGGGTTTTTTTGGGTGATTTTGGGGTTTTTTGGGGTTTTTTCCCGTTTTTCCCATTTTCGGGTGGTATGGTTCCGTCCTTATCTCTTGTCAGAGCGTTTTGGGGCATTTTGGGGTTTTTGGGTTATTTTTGGGTAATTTTTCGTGGGTTTTGGGTCATTTTGGGGTCATTTTGGTGGTTTTTGGGTGTTTTTTGGGCATTTTTGGTGTTTTTGGGGTAATTTTTGGGTAGTTTTTGGGTCGTTTTGGAGTCTTTTTAGGGTTTTTGGGTTCATTTTTTGGGTCTTTTTGGGGTATTTGGGGTCATTTTTGGGGTATTTTGGGTCATTTTGGGTCATTTTTGGGGTTTTTGGGGTCGTTTCTGGGTCATTTTTTAGGTCACATTTAGGATTTTCTGGGTGGTTTTTTGGGTGTTTTGGGGTCATTTTTGGGTCATTTTTCGTGGTTTTTGGGTCATTTTTGAGGTCATTTTTGGGGTTTTTTGGGTCATTTTGGGGTGTTTTTGGGGTCATTTTTTGGGTGTTTTTTTGGTGTTTTGAGTGGTTTTTAGGGTCATTCTGGGGTTTTTTGGGGTCATTTTTGGGTGTTTTTGAAGTCATTTTTGGGTGTTTTTTGGGGTATTTTGGGTCATTTTGGGGGTTTTTATGGTCATTTTTGGGTCATTTTTAGGGTTTTCTGGGTGTTTTTTGGGTCATTTTTGGGTGGTTTTTAGGGTCATTTTGGGCTTTTTGGGTCATTTTTGGGGTTTTTGGGTAATTTTTGGGGTCATTTTTGGGGTTGTTGGGTCATTTTTAGGGTGTTTTAGGGTCATTTTTGGGTGTTTTGTAGGGTATTTTGGGTCATTTTTGGGGTGATTTTTTGGGTCATTTTTGGGTCATTTTGGGTGGTTTTTGGGGGTTTTTGGGTGTTTTTTGGGTATTTTGAGTGTTTTTAGGATTTTTTGGGTCATTTTTGGGGTTTTCAGGTGTTATTTGGGGTATTTTGGGTCCTTTTTGGGGTTTTCAGGGTCATCCTTTTGAGTCCTATCCATTTTTAGGGTTTTTTGGGTGATTTTGGGGTTTTTTGGGTTGTTTTCCCGTTTTTCCCCATTTTCAGGGTGCTGATGGTGCTCGGCGCCGGCCGAGGTCCTTCAGTCTCTGCCGTGCTCAGAGCGTTTTGGGGCATTTTGGGGTTTTGGGGGATTTTTGGGTAATTTTTCGTGGGTTTTGGGTCATTTTGGGGTCATTTTGGGTGTTTTTTGGGTCATTTTTGGGCGTTTTTGGTGGTTTTGGGGTCATTTTTGGGCAGTTTTTGGGTCGTTTTGGGGTCATTTTTAGGTGTTTTTTGGGGTATTTTGGGTCATTTTTGGGGTTTTTGTGTCATTTTGGGTCATTTTTGGGTCCTTTTTAGGTTTTCGGGGTGTTTTTTTGGGGCGTTTTGGGTCATTTTTGGATTATTTTGGGGTCTTTTTTGTGGGTTTTTTGGGTCATTTTTTGGGTTATTTTGGGGTCATTTTTGGGTCATTTTTGGTGGTTTTTGGGGTAATTTTTGGGGCATTTTGGGGTCATTTTTAGGGGTTTTGTGTCATTTTTGGTGGTTTTTTGGGTATTTTGGGTTATCTTTGGGGTTTTTGTGTCATTTTGGGTCATTTTTGGGTCATTTTTTGGTGGTTTTGGGTCATTTTTGGGTGTTTTTTGGGGTCATTTTTGAGGTTTTGTGTGTCTTTTTTTGGGGTATTTTGGGTCCTTTTTGGGGTTTTCAGGGTTGCCGATCCCATTTTCGAGGTCTCCGAATCCATTTTTAGGGTTTTTTTGGGTGATTTTGGGGTTTTTTCGCCATTCTCAGGGTGGTGATGGTGCTCGGCGCCGGCCGAGGTCCTTTGGTCTCTGCTGTGCTCAGAGCTGCTCGGCAGGCTGGAGCCAAAGTCAGGATTTACGCCGTGGAGAAAAACCCCAACGCCGTGGTGACGTGAGTATTGATCGGTATTGGTTATTGATTATCGATCGGTTATCGATTGGTGTTAATCGGGAGCGATAGGAACCCAATGGGGATCAATAGTGACCCCAATAGGAGCCAAAGTCAGGATTTACGCCATGGAGAAAAACCCCAACGCTGTGGTGACGTGAGTATTGATCGGTATTGGTTATTGATTATTGATTGGTTATCGATTGGTGTTAATCGGGATCAATAGGAACCCAATGGGGATCAATAGTGACCCCAATGGGGATCAATAAATCAGGATTTACGCCGTGGAGAAAAACCCTAATGCTGTGGTGACGTGAGTATTGATCGGTATTGGTTATTGATTATCGATCGGTTATCGATTGGTGTTAATCGGGATCGATAGGAACCCAATGGGGATCAATAAGTCAGGATTTACGCCGTGGAGAAAAACCCCAACGCCGTGGTGACGTGAGTATTGATCCATATCGGTTATTGATTATTGATCGGTTATTGATTGGGATCGATAGGAACCCAATAGGGATCAATAGTGACCCCAATAGGAGCCAAAGTCAGGATTTACGCCGTGGAGAAAAACTCTAACGCCGTGGTGACGTGAGTATTGATCGGTATTGGTTATTGATTATTGATCGGTTATTGATTGGTTATCGATTGGGATCGATAGGAACCCAATGGGGATCAATAGTGACCCCAATGGGGATCAATAAGTCAGGATTTACGCCATGGAGAAAAACCCTAATGCTGTGGTGACGTGAGTATTGATCCGTATCGGTTATTGATTATTGATCGGTTATTGGTTGGTTATCGATTGGGATCGATAGGAACCAATAGGGATCAATAGTGACCCCAATGGGGATCAATAAGTCAGGATTTACGCTGTGGAGAAAAACCCCAACGCCGTGGTGACGTGAGTATTGATCCGTATTGGTTATTGATTATTGATCGGTTATCGATCGGGATCGATCGGGAGCGATAGGGATCTCCAATTAGTGCTAATTAACCCTAATTAAGGCTAAAAAATGCCAATTGAAGGTGGAAAAGTGTCAGTGGGAGGTGTGGGTGAGGTTATTGATCACCAGGAATTTATTGATCACTTATCGGAAATATTGGTAAATCGATTTATTGATTCTTAATGGACCAATTAAAGCTAATTAGTGCTAACTAACGCTAATTAAGGCCAAAAAATGCCAATTAAAGGTGGAAAAACGCCAGTAGGAGGTTTGGGTGAAGTTATTGATCACCAGGATTTTATTGATCCCGTATCGGAATTATTGGTAAATCGATTTATTGATTATTAATGAACCAATTAATGCTAATTAGTGCTAATTAACGCTAATTGGGGGTAAAAAATTACAAAAAAAGCTGAAAAAAAGTCAAGGGGAGGTGCAGATGAGGTTATTGATCAGCGAGAATTTATTGATTTCTTATCAGAATGAATTCTGCATTGAATTATGAGTTATTGATGAACCAATTAACACTAATTAACGCTAATTGTGGCAAAATAAGTCAGGAAAAGGTGGAAAAACGCCAAGAGGAGGTTCAGAGGAAGTTATCGATCAGCGACCTTTTATTGATTTCTTATCAGAACCAATTTTAGATGGAATTATTGATCATTAATGATCCAATTAGTGCTAATTAGTGCTAACTATCGCTAATTAAGGCTAAATAATGTAAGGTAAAGGTGGGAAAGGGTCAGTGGGAGGTTCGGGTGAAGTTATTGATCAGCGAGAATTTATTGATCCCGTATCAGAACTATTTGTAAGTTGATATATTGATGATTAATGATGCAATTAATGCTAATTACAGCTAATTACTGTTGATTAGGCTGGAGAACTGCCAGTGGGAGGAGTGGGGCTCGCAGGTGCAGGTGGTGCAGAGGGACATGAGGGGCTGGGAAGCTCCCGAGGCTGCTGACGTCATCGTCTCGGAGCTGCTGGGCTCCTTTGGGGACAACGAGCTGAGCCCCGAGTGCCTGGACGGGGCCAGGGGCTGCCTGAAAGGTGGGAAAAATGGGGCAAAAAACGGGGATTTTGGGGAAAAAAAAATGGGGAGAATCGGAGTTAAGATGGCGAAGATATGGGGGAAAAAGGGGAAAAAATGGGATTAAAATTGAGGATAAAATGGGGAAAAAATGGGGGAAAAATGGGGAGAAAGGAGAGGAAGTGGGAGAAGAAAATGGGGGAAAAAAGGAGGAATTTGGGAAAAAAACCAGAATGAGAATTGGATGAACTATGGGGGAGAGAAAGAGCAAAAGTGGGAAAAAATGGGATATAAAAATGGGGAAAAATTGGAAATAAAAATGAGGAAACATGGTGAAAAATTGGGGGGAAAATGGGAGGAAAAATGGGGAAAAATAGGGATTTTGGGGAAAAAAACGTTATTGGAATCAGAGTTAAGATGGGGAAGATATCGGGAAAAACCGGGGGAAAAAATGGGATTAAAATAGGGATTAAAATGGGGGAAAAATGGGGAAAAATGAGGAAAAAGGAGAGGAAGTGGGAGAAGAAAATGGGGGAAAAAAGGAGGAATTTGGGAAAAAAACGGAATGAGAATTGGATGAAATGTGGGGGAGAGAAGGAGAAAAAGTGGGAAAAATGGGATATGAAAATGGGGAAAAATTGGAAAGGGGGGGGGGGAAATTAAAAATGGGATAAAATGGGAGGAAAAATGGGAGGAAAAAGGGGAAATAATGAGAGAAAAATGGGGGAAAAAATGGGGATTTTGGGGAAAAAAAGGGAATTGGAATTGGAGTTAAGATGGGGAAGATATGGGATAAAAATGGGATTAACATTGGGGAAAAAATGGGGAAAAATAGGGATAAAAATGGGAGGAAAAATGGGGGAAAAAAGGGGAAATAATGGGAGGAAAAATGGGGGGAAAAACTAGGGATTTTGGGGAAAAAAACAGAATTGGAATTGGATAAAAAATGGGGAAGATATGGGGAAAAATGGGGAAAAAATGGGATTAAAATTGAGGATAAAATGGGGAAAAATTGGGGAAAAATGAGGAAAAGGAGAGGAAGTGGGAGAAGAAAATGGGGGAAAAAAGGAGGAATTTGGGGAAAAAAACAGAATGAGAATTGGATGAGCTATGAGAGAGAGAAAGAGCAAAAGTGGGAAAAAAATGGGATATGAAAATGGGGAAAAATTGGAAATAAAAATGAGGAAAAATGGGGAAAAATTGGGGGAAAATGGGAGGAAAAATGGGGAAAAAATGGGGGAAATAATGGGAGAAAAATGGGGGGAAAAATAGGGATTTTGGAAAAAAAACCCGGAATTGGAATTAGAGTTAAGATGGGGAAGATATGGGGAAAAAATAGGGAAAAAAATGGGATTAAAATGGGGATAAAAATGGGGAAAATGGGGAAAAAATGGGGAAAAAGGAGAGGAAGTGGGAGAAGAAAATGGGGGGAAAAACGAGGAATTTGGGAAAAAAAACAGAATGAGAATTGGATGAAATGTGGGGGAGAGAAAGAGAAAAAGTGGGAAAAATGGGGAATAAAAATGGGGAAAAATAGGTACAAATTGGGGAAATTGGGGAAAATTGGAGGTGAGCCGAGTGGGATGGGACCAGGGGAGTCTGAAAGGTGGGAAATAATGGGGGAAAAACGGGGATTTTGGGAAAAAAAAAATGGGGAGAATCAGAGTTAAGATGGGGAAGATATGGGGGAAAAATGGGATAAAAATGGGATAAAAATGGGGAAAATGGGGAAATATTGGGGAAAAAATGGGGAAAAAATGGGGAGAAAGGAGAGGAAGTGGGAGAAGAAAATGGGGGAAAAAAGGAGGAATTTGGGGAAAAAAACAGAATGAGAATTGGATGAAGCTATGAGAGAGAGAAAGAGAAAAAGTGGGAAAAATGGGGATATGAAAATGGGGAAAAATTGGAAATAAAAATGAGGAAAAATGGGGAAAAATTGGAAAAAAAATGAGGAAAAATGGTGAAAAATTGGGGGAAAATGGGAGGAAAAATGGGGAAAAAAAGGGGAAATAATGGGGAGGAAAAATGGGGGGAAAAATAGGGATTTTGGAAAAAAAACCCGGAATTGGAATCAGAGTTAAGATGGGGAAGATATGGGGAAAAAATCAGGGGAAAAAATGGGATTAAAATGGGGATAAAAATGGGGAAAATGGGGAAAAAATGGGGAGAAAGGAGAGGAAGTGGGAGAAGAAAATGGGGGAAAAAAGGAGGAATTTGGGGAAAAAAACGGAATGAAAATTGGGTGAAATATGAGGGAGAGAAGGAGAAAAAGTGGGAAAAATGGGATATGAAAATGGGGAAAAATTGGAAATAAAAATGGGAAAAATGGGAGGAAAAATGGGGGGAAAGGAAATAATGAGAGAAAAATGGGGGAAAAAATGGGGATTTTGGGGAAAAAAATGGAATTGGAATTGGAGTTAAGATGGGGAAGATATGGGATAAAAATGGGATTAAAATTGGGGAAAAAATGGGGAAAAATAGGGAAAAAATGGGAGGAAAATTGGGGGAAAAAAGGGAAATAATGGGAGAAAAATGGGGGGAAAAACCAGGGATTTTGGGGAAAAAAACGGAATTGGAATTGGATAAAAAATGGGGAAGATATGGGGAAAAATGGGGAAAAAATGGGATTAAAATTGAGGATAAAATGGGGAAAAATTGGGGAAAAATGAGGAAAAGGAGAGGAAGTGGGAGAAGAAAATGGGGGGAAAAAAGGAGGAATTTGGGGAAAAAAACGGAATGAGAATTGGATGAGCTATGAGAGAGAGAAAGAGCAAAAGTGGGAAAAATGGGATATGAAAATGGGGAAAATTGGAAATAAAAATGAGGAAAAATGGTGAAAAATTGGGGGAAAATGGGAGGAAAAATGGGGAAAAAATGGGGAAATAATGGGAGAAAAATGGGGGGAAAAATAGGGATTTTGGAAAAAAAACCCGAATTGGAATCAGAGTTAAGATGGGGAAGATATGGGGAAAAAATCAGGGAAAAAATGGGATTAAAATTGGGGATAAAAATGGGGAAAATGGGGAAAAAATGGGGAAAAAGGAGAGGAAGTGGGAGAAGAAAATGGGGGGGAAAACGAGGAATTTGGGAAAAAAACAGAATGAGAATTGGATGAAATGTGGGGGAGAGAAAGAGAAAAAGTGGGAAAAAATGGGGAATAAAAATGGGGGAAAAAAGGTAAAATTGGGGATTTTGGGGACAACGAGCTGAGCCCCGAGTGCCTGGATGGGGCCAGGGGTGTCTGAAAGGTGGGAAAAATGGGGCAAAAACGGGGATTTTGGGAAAAAAAATGGGGAGAATCGGAGTTAAGATGGTGAAGATATGGGGGAAAAAGGGGAAAAAATGGGATTAAAATTGAGGATAAAATGGGGAAAAATGGGGAAAAAATGGGGAGAAAGGAGAGGAAGTGGGAAAAGAAAATGGGGGAAAAAAGGAGGAATTTGGGAAAAAAACGGAATGAGAATTGGATGAACTATGAGAGAGAGAAAGAGCAAAAGTGGGAAAAAATGGGATATGAAAATGGGGAAAAATTGGAAATAAAAATGAGGAAAAATGGTGAAAAATTGGGGAAAAATGGGAGGAAAAATGGGGAAAAAAAAGGGGAAATAATGGGGGAAAATGGGGGGAAAAATAGGGATTTTGGAAAAAAAACCCGGAATTGGAATCAGAGTTAAGATGGGGAAGATATGGGGAAAAAATGGGATTAAAATTGGGGAAAAAATGGGGAAAAATGGGGAAATATTGGAGGAAAAAATGGGAAAAAATGGGGAGAAAGGAGAGGAAGTGGGAGAAGAAAATGGGGGAAAAAAGGAGGAATTTGGGGAAAAAACAGAATGAGAATTGGATGAACTATGAGAGAGAGAAAGAGCAAAAGTGGGAAAAATGGGATATGAAAATGGGGAAAAATTGGAAATAAAAATGAGGAAAAATGGTGAAAAATTGGGGGAAAATGGGAGGAAAATGGGGAAAAAATGGGGAAATAATGGGAGGAAAAATGGGGGGAAAAATAGGGATTTTGGAAAAAAAACCGGAATTGGAATCAGAGTTAAGATGGGGAAGATATGGGGAAAAAATGGGATTAAAATTGAGGGAAAAATGGGGGAAATGGGGAAAAATGGGGAAAAAGGAGAGGAAGTGGGAGAAGAAAATGGGGGAAAAAAGGAGGAATTTGGGGAAAAAAGGGAATTGAAATTGGGTGAAATGTGGGGGAGAGAAAGTGAAAAAGTGGGAAAAATTGGGGAATAAAAATGGGAAAAAATGGTGAAAAATTGGGGAAAAATGGGAGGAAAAATGGGGAAAAAAAGGGGAAATAATGGGAGGAAAATGGGGGAAAAATGTGGATTTTGGTAAAAAAACAGAATTGGAATTGGAGTTAAGATCGGGAAGATATGGGGAAAAAAACGGGAAAAATGGGATTAAAATTGGGGGAAAAATGGGGAAAATGGGGAAAAAATGGGGAAAAAGGAGAGGAAGTGGGAGAAGAAAATGGGGGGAAAAACGAGGAATTTGGGAAAAAAAACAGAATGAGAATTGGATGAAATATGAGGGAGAGAAAGAGAAAAAGTGGGAAAAATGGGGAATAAAAATGGGGGAAAAAAGGTAAAATTGGGGATTTTGGGGACAACGAGCTGAGCCCCGAGTGCCTGGATGGGGCCAGGGGGTGTCTGAAAGGTGGGAAAATGGGGCAAAAACCGGGGATTTTGGGAAAAAAATGGGGAGAATCGGAGTTAAGATGGCGAAGATATGGGGGAAAAAGGGGAAAAAATGGGATTAAAATTGAGGATAAAATGGGGATTAAAATGGGGAAAAATGGGGAGAAAGGAGAGGAAGTGGGAAAAGAAAATGGGGGAAAAAAGGAGGAATTTGGGAAAAAACGGAATGAGAATTGGATGAAATGTGGGGGAGAGAAAGAGAAAAGTGGGAAAAAATGGGATATGAAAATGGGGAAAAATTGGAAATAAAAATGAGGAAAAATGGTGAAAAATTGGGGGAAAATGGGAGGAAAAATGGGGGAAAAAATGGGGAAATAATGGGAGAAAAATGGGGGGAAAAATAGGGATTTTGGAAAAAAACCCCGGAATTGGAATCAGAGTTAAGATGGGGAAAAATGGGGAAAAAAGGGGATTAAAATTGAGGGAAAAATGGGGAAAAATGGGGAAAAATTGGAGGAAAAATGGGAAAAAAATGGGGAGAAAGGAGAGGAAGTGGGAGAAGAAAATGGGGGAAAAAAGGAGGAATTTGGGAAAAAAACTGAATGAAAATTGGATGAAATATGAGGGAGAGAAAGAGAAAAAGTGGGAAAAATGGGATATGAAAATGGGGAAAAATTGGAAATAAAAATGGGGAAAAATATTAAAAATTGGGAGGAAAAATGGGGGAAAAAGTTGGGAAAAATGGGAAAAAAACTGAATGAAAATTGAGGAAAAAATGGGAAAAAATGGGGGAAAAGTGGGGAAAAAATGGAATTAAAATTGGGTTTAAAATGGGGGGAAAAATGGGGAAAAATGGGGGAAAAATGGTGATTTTTGGGGTGGAAAAAATGGAATTTTGGGTGGGAAAAAATGGGAATTTGAGTGGAAAAAAATTGGGATTTTTGGGGAAAAATGGGATTTTTTGGGGGGGAAAAAGGGATTTTGGGGAAGAAAAAAATTGGATTTTGGGGAGGAAAAACCGGATTTTTTGGGTCAAAAAATGGGATTTTTTTGGGAAAAAAATGGGATTTTGGGGTGGAAAAATGGGATTTTTTGGGGTTGAAAAATGGGATTTTTTGGGGGAAAAATGGGATTTTTGCCATTAAAAAATGGAATTTTGGGGTGGAAAAATGTGATTTTTTGGGGAAAAAAGGGATTTTGGGGTGGAAAAATGTGAGTTTTTGGGGAAAAAATGGAATTTTTTGGGAAAAAAATGGGATTTTGGGGTGGAAAAATTGGATTTTTTGGGGGAAAAAAGGGATTTGGGGGAGAAAAAAAGAATTTTTTGGGGGAAAAAAATGGGATTTTTTGGGGAAAAAATGGGATTTTGGGGAGGAAAAATGGGATTTTTGGGGGAAAAAGTGGGATTTTGGGGTGGAAAAATGGGATTTTTTGGGGGAAAAAGTGGGATTTTGGGGTGGAAAAATGGGATTTTTTGGGGAAAAAATGGTATTTTTTGGGAAAAAAAGGGATTTTGGGGTGAAAAAATTGGATTTTTTGGGGTTGAAAAATGGGATTTTTTGGGGAAAAACGGGATTTTGGGGGAAAAAATGGGATTTTGGGGAGAAGATAAAGTGATTTTTCCGGGGAAAAAAAATGGGATTTTGGGGTGGAAAAATGGGATTTTTTGGGTGGAAAAATGGGATTTTTTTGGGGAAAGAAAGATTTTCAGGCGTTAAAAAAATGGGATTTTTCGGGAAAAAATGGGATTTTGGGTGGAAAAAATGGAATTTTGAGGTCAAAAAATGGGATTATTTTGGGGTGGAAAAACTGGATTCTGGGGTGGAAAAATTGGATTTTTTGGGTCAAAAAAAGGGATTTTGGGGAGAAAAAAGAATTTTTTTCGGGGGGAAAAAAAGGGATTTTTTGGGGAAAAAATGGGATTTTGGGGAGGAAAAAAATTGGGTTTTGGGGAGGAAAAATGGGATTTTTGGGTGGAAAAAAAGGGATTTTGGGGTGGAAAAATTGGATTTTGGGAAGAAAAAAATGGATTTTAGGGAGGAAAAATTGGATTTTGGGGTGGAAAAATGTGATTTTTGGGGGAAAAAATGGGATTTTTTGAGGGGAAAAAGTGATTTTTTTTTGACCAAAAAAAGGATTTTTGGGTGGAAAAATAGGATTTTTTCAGGAAAAATGGGATTTTATTGGGGTGGGAAAATGGGATTTTGGGGAGGAAAAAAAAAGATTTTTGGTTGGAAAAATTGGATTTTTTGGGTGGAGAAAATGGATTTTATTCAAGTGGAGAAATGGGATTATTGGGGTGGAAAAATTGGATTTTGGGGAGGAAAAATTGGATTTTGGGGAGAAGAAAATGGGATTTTTTCGGGAAAAAAATGGGATTTTGGGGTGGAAAAATTGGATTTTTTGGGGAAAAAATGGAATTTTTTGGGGTGGAAAAATTAGATTTTTTGGGTCAAAAAAAGGGATTTTGGGGAGAAAAAAGGATTTTTTCGGGGAAAAAAATGGGATTTTTTGGGGAAAAAATGGGATTTTGGGGTGGAAAAATTGGATTTTGGCTGGAAAAATGTGATCTCTTGGCATGGAAAAATGCGATTTTTTCGGGAAAAAATGGGATTTTTTGGGGAAAGAAATGGGATTTTGAGGTGGAAAAATTGGATTTTTTGGGGTCGAAAAACGGGATTTTTTGGGGGGGAAAATGGGATTTTTGCCGTTAAAGAATGGAATTTTGGGGTGGAAAAATGTGATTTTTTTGGGGGGAAAAAGGGATTTTTTCGGGAGAAAAAAATGGGATTTTTTCGGGGAAAAAATGGGATTTTGGGGTGGAAAAAATGGGATTTTTGGTCAAAAAATGTGATTTTTTGGGTCAAAAAATGGGATTTTTTCCGGGAAAAACCCGGGATTTTTTGTTCAAAGCCCAGATTTCCCGTTTTTCCCGGTTTTCCCCCAAATCCAGCGGATGGAGTCTCCATCCCCCAGTCCTACACCTCCTTCCTGGCGCCGGTCTCCTCCTCCAAACTCTACAACGAGGTCAGAGGCTGCAGGGAGCACGACAGGCACCCCGAGGTATGCTGGGAAAGGGGCGGGGCTTGGGGGGAAGGGGCGGGGCTTGAGGGGAAGGGGCGGAGCGGGGGAAACATGGGGAAAATCCGTGAAAAAATGGGGAAAATTGAGCCAAAAATGGGGAAATAATGGAGCAGAAGGGGTTAAAAAATAGCGAGAAAGGGGCGGGGCTTGATGGGAATGGGCGGGGCTTGAGGAAAAGGGGCGTGGCAGAGAAAAAATGGGGAAAATTGACCCAAAAATGGGGGAAATAGAGGAAAAAATAGGGAAAAAATGGAACAGAAAGGGTTAAAAGTAGACAGAAAGGGGCGTGGCTTGGGAAAGGGGCGGGGCTTGGAAGAAGGGGCGTGGTTGGGAAAAGTGGGGAAAATCTGTGACAAAATGGGGAAAATAGAGGAAAAATTGGGGAAAAAATGGAGCAGAAGGGGTTAAAAATAGCGAGAAATGGGCGTGGCTTGAGGGAAAGGGGTGGGGCTTGATGGGAAGGGGCGGGGCTTGAGGAAAAGGGGCGTGGTGGCGAAAAAAATGGGGAAAATCTGTGAAAAAATGGGGAAATTGACCCAAAAATGAGGAAAAATTGGGGAAAAAACGGAGCAGAAGGGGTTAAAAATAGCGAGAAAGGGGTGGGGCTTGAGGGAAAGGGGTGGGGCTTGATGGGAAGGGGCGGGGCTTGAGAAAAAGGGGCGTGGTTGGGGAAAATGGGGAAAATTGGTGGAAAAATGGGAAAAATCGGTGAAAAAATGGGGAAAATTGGAGGGAAATTGAAGGAAAGGGGCGTGGTCACTGGGAAAGGGGCGGGGCTTGAGAGAAAGGGGCGGGGCTTGTGAGAAAGGGGCGGGGCTTGGAAAACGGAAAAAATTGGTGGAAAAATGGGGAAAATTGGGGGAAAAATTGGAAAAATTGATGCAAAAATGGGGAAAATAGAGTCAAAAATGGGGAAATAATGGAGCAGAAAGGGTAAAAAATAGCGAGAAATGGGCGTGGCTTGGAAAAAAGGGAGGGGCTTGAGAAAAAATGGGGAAAATTGGGGGAAAATGGGAAAAACCGGTGAAAAAATGAGAATTTTAGAGCAAAAAATGGGGAAAATAGAGGAAAAATAGGGAAAAATGGAACAGAAAGGGTTAAAAGTAGACAGAAAGGGGCGTGGCTTGGGAAAGGGGCGGGGCTTGGAAGAAGGGGCGTGGTTGGGAAAAGTGGGGAAAATCTGTGAAAAAATGGGGAAAATAGAGGAAAAATTGGGGAAAAAATGGAGCAGAAGGGGTTAAAAATAGCGAGAAATGGGCGTGGCTTGAGGGAAAGGGGTGGGGCTTGATGGGAAGGGGCGGGGCTTGAGGAAAAGGGGCGTGGTGGCGAAAAAAATGGGGAAAATCTGTGAAAAAATGGGGAAATTGACCCAAAAATGAGGAAAAATTGGGGAAAAACGGAGCAGAAGGGGTTAAAAATAGCGAGAAAGGGGTGGGGCTTGAGGGAAAGGGGTGGGGCTTGATGGGAAGGGGCGGGGCTTGAGAAAAAGGGGCGTGGTTGGGGAAAATGGGGAAAATTGGTGGAAAAATGGGAAAAATCGGTGAAAAAATGGGGAAAATAGAGGAAAAAATGGGGAAAATTGGAGGGAAATTGAAGGAAAGGGGCGTGGTCACTGGGAAAGGGGCGGGGCTTGAGAGAAAGGGGCGGGGCTTGTGAGAAAGGGGCGGGGCTTGGAAAACGGAAAAAATTGGTGGAAAAATGGGGAAAATTGGGGGAAAAATTGGAAAAATTGATGCAAAAATGGGGAAAATAGAGTCAAAAATGGGGAAATAATGGAGCAGAAAGGGTAAAAAATAGCGAGAAATGGGCGTGGCTTGGAAAAAAGGGAGGGGCTTGAGAAAAAATGGGGAAAATTGGGGGAAAATGGGAAAAACCGGTGAAAAAATGAGAATTTTAGAGCAAAAAATGGGGAAAATAGAGGAAAAATAGGGGAAAAATGGAGCAGAAGGGGTTAAAAGTAGAGAGAAAGGGGCGTGGCTTGGGGAAAGGGGCGGGGCTTGAGAAAAAGGGGCGTGGTTGGGAAAAGTGGGGGAAATCGGTGAAAAATGGGAAAAATAGAGGAAAAATTACGGGAAAAATGGGAAAAAACGGAGCAGAAGAGGTTAAAAGTAGAGAGAAAGGGGCGTGGCTTTGGTAAAGGGGCGTGGTTTGATGGCAAAGGGGCGGGGCTTGAGGAAAAGGGGCGTGGTGGCAAAAAAATGGGGAAAATCTGTGAAAAAATGGGGAAATTGACCCAAAAATGAGGAAAAATTGGGGAAAAAACGGAGCAGAAGGGGTTAAAAATAGCGAGAAATGGGCGTGGCTTGGGAAAGGGGTGGGGCGTGATGGGAAGGGGCGGGGCTTGAGAAAAAGGGGCGTGGTTGGGAAAAATGGGGGAAATTGGTGAAAAAATGGGGAAAATAGAGGAAAAAATGGGAAAAATTGGAGGGAAATTGAAGGAAAGGGGCGTGGTCACTGGGAGAGGGGGCGGGGCTTGAGAGAAAGGGGGCGGGGCTTGGAAAATGGGGGAAATCGGTGAAAAAATGGGGAAAATTGAGCCAAAAATGGGGAAATAATGGAGCAGAAAGGGTTAAAAATAGCGATAAAGGGGCGTGGCTTGGGGAAAGGGGCGGGGCTTGAGAAAAAATGGGGGAAATTGATGAAAAGTTGGGAGAAAAATATGGGGAAAAAATGGTAAAATTTCAGGAAAAAATGGGAGAAAAATTGGGGAAAACTTGGGGGAAAAATGAGGAAAAATTGGTGAAAAATGGGAAAAATTGGGGAAAAAATGGGAAAAATTGAGGAAAAAGTAGCAGAAAAATCGGGGAAATAATGGGGAAAAACTGGGGGGAAAAAAGGAGAAAAATTGGTGAAAAAAATGGGGAAACTAGAGGAAAAATTAGGGAAAAATTAGTGAAAGAAATGGGGAAAAAATGGGATATTGGGGGAAAAATGGGAGAAAAATTTGGGAAAAATTGGGGGGAAAAATGGTGAAAAAATGGGAAATTGGGGAAAAAATGGGGGAAAAATGGTGAAAAAATGGGAAATTGGGGGAAAATGGGGGAAAAAATGGTGAAAAAATGGGAAAATGGGGAAAAAATGGTGAAAAAATGGGAAATTGGGGAAAAAATGGGAGAAAAATTTGGTGAAAAAATGGGAAAAAATTGGGGAAAAAATGGGAGAAAACTTGGGGGAAAAGTGGCAGAAAAATGGGGGAAAAATGGGAAAAATCAGTGAAAAAACAATGGGAAAAATCGTGGGAAAAGTGACAGAAAAATCGGGGAAAAAATGGGAAAAGTTGGGGGAAAAATGGGAAAAATTGGGAGAAAAAATGGGAAAAATCGAGGAAAAAATAGCAGATAAATCGGAGGAAAATGGGAAAAATTTGGGGGAAAAGTGGCAGAAAAATTGGGGAAAAAATGGGGAAAAACTGGGGAAAAAAAGAAAAATTGGGGAAAAAATGGGGAAAAACTGGGGGAAAAGAAGAGAAAAATTGGGGAAAAAATGGGGAAAAACTGGGGAAAAAGAAGAGAAAAATTGGGGAAAAAATGGGGAAAAACTGGGGGAAAAGAAGAGAAAAATTGGGGAAAAAATGGGGAAAATAGAGGAAAAATTAGGGGAAAATGGAGCGGAAGGGGTTAAAAATAGCGGGAAAGGGGCGTGGTCACTGGGAAAGGGGCGGGGCTTGAGGAAAAGGGGCGGGGCAGAGAAAAAAATGGGGAAAATCGGTGAAAAAATGGGGAAAATCAGTGAAAAATGGGAGAAAAATGGAGAAAAAATGGTGGGAAAATGAGGGCAAAGGGGCGTGGCCTGAGGGGAAGGGGCGTGGTCACAGCTGGCATCCCAAAATCCAGGAAAATTTGGGAAAAATTCCCCAAAAAATCCTCGATAATCCCAAAAAAATCCCTAAAAATCTCTCAAAAATAAGAAAAAAAAAATCACTAAAAAAATCCATCAAACAGAGGAAAAAAAATTCCCAAAATATTCCCGGAAAGTTTCCAAACTTTTCCTCCGTAGTTTTTCGAAGAAAAATCCCCAAAAATTCCTGAAAAATTCCCCAAAAAAATCCAGGAAGAAAAAAACCACAAAAAATTCCTTAAAAACGGAAAAAAAAAAAAAAGGGAAAAAATCCGACAGAATTGTTTTAAAATCCGGAAAAAATCCGAAACAAATCTGAAAAATTCCGGAAAAATTCCCAAAAATATCCCAAAAAATTCCAGGTGTTCCCAGGTGTTTCCAGGTGTCATCCAGGTGTCCCAAATCCCTAAAAATTCAGCAGAAAAATCTCAAAAAATCAGAAAAAAAAAAAAAAAATTTTTTTTTTAAATCAGAAAAAAATCCAAAAAATTCCAGAAAAATTCCAGAAAAATTCCCAAAAAATTCCAGGTGTTCCCAGGTGTGCTCAGGTGTGATCCAGGTGTCCCAAATCCCTAAAAAGTCAGGAAAAAATCTCAAAAAATCAGAAAAAAATCTGGAAAAAATCCGAAAAAATCCGAAAAAAATCCGAAAAAATCCGAAAAAAATTGGAAAAAAGTCAAAAAAATTCCCAAAACATTTCGGAAAAATTCCCAAAAAATTCCTAGGTGGTCTCAGGTGTTTCCAGGTGTTCCCACGTGGGATCCAGGTGTGTCAAATCCCTAAAAAATTTGGAAAATATCTCAAAAAATCCCCTAAAAATTGGGAAAAAAAACCTGAAAAAAGTCGGAAAAAATCCCAAAAAATTCCCAAAAAAATTCCAAAAAAATTCCAGGTGTTCCCAGGTGTTCCCAGGTGTGATCCAGGTGTCCCAAATCCCTAAAAAGTCAGGGAAAAAAAATCTCAAAAAATCAGAAAAAAATCCAAAAAAAAAATCTGAAAAAATGCAAAAAAATTTTAAAAAATTCTGGAAGAATTCCGGGAAAATTCCCCAAAAAATCCCAGTTGTTCCCAGGTGTTTCCAGGTGTTCCCAGGTGTCATCCAGGTGTCCCAAATCCCTAAAAATTCAGCAGAAAAATCTAAAAAAATAAAAAAAAAATTTAAAAAAAATTTTTAAAAAATCAGAAAAAAATCCAAAAAATTCTGGAAAAATTCTAGAAAAATTCCCAAAAAATTCCAGGTGTTCCCAGGTGTTGCCAGGTGTGATCCAGGTGTGTTTTCCAGGCCCAGTTCGAGACGCCCTACGTGGTTCGGCTGCACAACTTCCACCAGGTTGCTTCACCTCTGCCTTGCTTCACCTTCCAGCATCCCAACCCAGGTGAGAACATTCCGGAAAATCCTCGGAATTCCCGGGAAAATCCGCGGGGAAAAGGGCCCAAAAGTCCCGGGAAAAATTGCCTGGAATTCCTGGGAAAATCGCCAGAAAAATTGCCAAAAATTCCCAGAAAAATCGCCAGAAATTCCTGGAAAATTTGCCAGAAATTCCAGGGAAAAGCACCCAAAATTCCCGGAAAAATTGCCTAAAATTCCTGGAAAAATTGCCCAAAAATCCCTGAAAAAATTGCCCAAAATTCCTGGGAAAATTGCCCAAAAATCCCTGAAAAAATTGGCCAAAATTCCTGGGAAAATTACCAGAAAAATCTTGAAATTCCAGGAAAAATCCTTGGAAAAATCCCCGGGAAAAATCACCTGAAATTCCCGTAAAAATTGCCCAAAATTCCAGGGAAAAATTGCTGAAATTCTGAGAAAAGTCCCTGGGAAAATTCCAGGAATAACTGCCCAAAATTCCTGGAAAGATCCCTGGAAAAATTGCCCAAAATTCCCGGAAAAATCGCCAGAAATTCCAGGAAAAATTGCCCAAAATTCCTGGAAAAATCACCCCAAAATTCCGGAAAAATCCTCGGAAATTTATGGGAAAATCAATGGAAAAAATCTCCTCAAAAATTCCCAAAAATTCGTGGGAAAATTGCCAAAAATTCCCGGAAAATTGCCTGAAATTCCTAGAAAAATCCCTGGGAAAATTGCCCAAAATTCCTAGAAAAATTAGCAAAAATTCCTGGAAAAATTGCCAAAATTTTTCAGAAAAATTACCAAAAATTCCAGGAAAAATGGCCCAAAATTCCTGGGAAAATCCATGGAAAAATCGTCCAAAATTCCGGGAAAAATCCTTGGAAATTTATGGGAAAATCCATGGAAAAATCTTCTGAAAAATTCCCAAAAATCCCTGCAAAAAAAATCGGAAAAAAAATTGGGAAAAAATCAGAAAAAATTGGAAAACAACCAGAAAAAATTGTTAAAAAATTCAGAAAAAAATTTGGAAAAAATTGGAGAAAAATCAGAAAAAAAAAGGGAAAAATGAGGAAAAAATTGTCAAAAAATTGGAAAAAAATCGAAAAAAATTGGGAAAAAAATGAAAAAAAATCTGAAAAAATCCCCCAAAAAATCTAAAATAATTCCCAAAAGTTTCCCGAATTTTTTCCGGAACTTTCCAGACCCAGAACCCGACAACAGCCGTTTCTGTGAGCTCACCTGGCGGGTTCAGGTGGGAACTGTTCTCCACGGATTTGCCAAAATTCAAAAAAAATTCTCTAAAAAATCCAAAAAAATATCTTCCAAAAATCCCCAAAAAATGAAAAAACAAATCCCCAAAAATCTCCTAAAAACTCAAAAAAAAAAATCAGAAAAAAATTCAGAAAAAAACAGAAAAAAATCAGAAAAAATTCGAAAAAATCAGAAAAAATTCGAAAAAAAATCGGAAAAAAATCCCAAAAAATTCCCAATAAAATTCCAATAAATTTTTTGGGATTTTTCCGGAACTTTCCAGACCCCGAGCCGGACAACAGCCGCTTTGTGGAGCTCACCTGGCGGGTTCAGGTGGGAACTGTTCTCCACGGATTCGCCAAAAATCAAAAAATATTCCCTAAAAAATGAAAAAAAAAAATCCCAAAAAATATCCTCCAAAAATCCCCAAAAAATGAAAAAAAAATCCCCAAAAATTCCCCCAAAAATCGCCTAAAAAATCTGAAAAAAAGTCAGAAAAAAATGGGATAAAAATCAGAAAAAATGGGAAAAAAAAGGGAAAGAAATCAGAAAAAAATGGGAAAAAATCAGAAAACATCTGAAAAAAACCTGAAAAAAATCAGAAAAAAATTGGAAAAAAATCAGAAAATATCGGAAAAAATCAGAAAAAACCAAAAAAATCGTTTAAAAAATTTTTTAAAAATCAGGAAAAAATGGGGGAAAAAATGGAAAAAATCAGAAAAAAAATCAAAAAAAAATCAGAAAAGAACTGGGGAAAAAATGGTTAAAAAAATCAGAAAAAAAATTTTTAAAAAAATCAGAGAAAGATGGGGAAAAAATTGAAAAAAATATGGAAAAAATGAGAAAAAAATCGGGAAAAAATCAGAAAAAAATGAGAAAAAATCGAAAAAAATTCGAAAAAACATCTGAAAAAAATAAAAAAAAAATTGGTAAAAATAAAAAAAAATTCCCAAAATTTTTTCTGGAACTTTCCAGACCCAGAACCCGACAACAGCTGCTTTGTGGAGCTCACCTGGCAGGTCCAGGTGGGAATCTGCAGAAATCCCAAAAAATCCCCAAAAATCCCAAAAAAATCCCCTAAAATATCTGAAAAAAACCAGAAAAAAAGGTGAAAAAAAATAGGAAAAATTCAGAAAAAATTCCAAAAATAATAGAAAAAATTCGAAAAATATCAGAAAAAAATCAGAAAAAAATTGGAAAAAATCAGAAGACAATAAAAAAAAATTTGAAAAAAATTGGAAAAAATCAGAAAAAAAGAGAAAAAAAAATTTTGGAAAAAATGGGAAAAAATTAGAAAAAAATGAGAAAAAAATGGGGAAAAAAATGGGAAAAAGTCGAAAAGAAATTGAATAAAATCAGAGTAAAATTCAGTAGAAAAACAGAAAAAAATTGGGAAAAAACCCGAAAAAAATTCAAAATAAATCAGAAAAAAATCAGAAAGAAAGTTTAAAAAAAGAAATCAGAAAAAAGATTTGTAAAAAATCAGAAAAAACCCGAAAAAATATCAGAAAAAATTGAAATAAAGGGAATAAAATTCGAAAAAAATCAGGAAAAAATCAGGAAAAAATCAGAAAAAAATCGGAGAAAATCAGAAAAAATTCGAAAAAAATCAGAAAAAATTCCAAAAAAAATCGGAAAAAATCCCAAAAAATTCCCAATAAAATTCCAATAAATTTTTTGGGATTTTTCCCGGAACTTTCCAGACCCAGGACCCGACAACAGCCGCTTTGTGGAGCTCACCTGGCAGGTCCAGGTGGGAACTGTTCTCCACGGATTTGCCAAAATTCAAAAAAAATTCTCTAAAAAATCCAAAAAAAATATCTTCCAAAAATCCCCAAAAAATGAAAAAAAAAAAATCCCCAAAAATCTCCTAAAAACTCAAAAAAAAAAAATCAGAAAAAGATCAGAAAAAAACTTGAAAAAAATTGAAAAAAAATTGAAAAAAATCAGAAAAAAATTCAGAAAAAAGCAGAAAAAAATCAGAAAAAATTCGGAAAAAAATCAGAAAAAATTCGAAAAAAAATCGGAAAAAATCCCCAAAAAATTCCCAATAAAATTCCAATAAATTTTTTGGGATTTTTCCGGAACTTTCCAGACCCCGAGCCGGACAACAGCCGCTTTGTGGAGCTCACCTGGCGGGTTCAGGTGGGAACTGTTCTCCACGGATTCGCCAAAAATCAAAAAATATTCCCTAAAAAATGAAAAAAAAAAATCCCAAAAAATATCCTCCAAAAATCCCCAAAAAATGAAAAAAAAATCCCCAAAAATTCCCCCAAAAATCGCCTAAAAAATCTGAAAAAAAGTCAGAAAAAAATGGGATAAAAATCAGAAAAAATGGGAAAAAAAAGGGAAAGAAATCAGAAAAAAATGGGAAAAAATCAGAAAACATCTGAAAAAAACCTGAAAAAAATCAGAAAAAAATTGGAAAAAAATCAGAAAATATCGGAAAAAATCAGAAAAAACCAAAAAAATCGTTTAAAAAATTTTTAAAAATCAGGAAAAAATGGGGGAAAAAATGGAAAAAATCAGAAAAAAAATCAAAAAAAAATCAGAAAAGAACTGGGGAAAAAATGGTTAAAAAAATCAGAAAAAAAATTTTTAAAAAAATCAGAGAAAGATGGGGAAAAAATTGAAAAAAATATGGAAAAAATGAGAAAAAAATCGGGAAAAAATCAGAAAAAAATGAGAAAAAATCGAAAAAAATTCGAAAAAACATCTGAAAAAAATAAAAAAAAAATTGGTAAAAATAAAAAAAAATTCCCAAAATTTTTTCTGGAACTTTCCAGACCCAGAACCCGACAACAGCTGCTTTGTGGAGCTCACCTGGCAGGTCCAGGTGGGAATCTGCAGAAATCCCAAAAAATCCCCAAAAATCCCAAAAAAATCCCCTAAAATATCTGAAAAAAACCAGAAAAAAAGGTGAAAAAAAATAGGAAAAATTCAGAAAAAATTCCAAAAATAATAGAAAAAATTCGAAAAATATCAGAAAAAAATCAGAAAAAAATTGGAAAAAATCAGAAGACAATAAAAAAAAATTTGAAAAAAATTGGAAAAAATCAGAAAAAAGAGAAAAAAAAATTTTGGAAAAAATGGGAAAAAATTAGAAAAAAATGAGAAAAAAATGGGGAAAAAATGGGAAAAAGTCGAAAAGAAATTGAATAAAATCAGAGTAAAATTCAGTAGAAAAACAGAAAAAAATTGGGAAAAAACCCGAAAAAATTCAAAATAAATCAGAAAAAAATCAGAAAGAAAGTTTAAAAAAAGAAATCAGAAAAAAGATTTGTAAAAAATCAGAAAAAAACCCGAAAAAATATCAGAAAAAAATTGAAATAAAGGGAATAAAATTCGAAAAAAATCAGGAAAAAATCAGGAAAAAATCAGAAAAAAATCGGAGAAAATCAGAAAAAATTCGAAAAAAATCAGAAAAAATTCCAAAAAAATCGGAAAAAATCCCAAAAAATTCCCAATAAAATTCCAATAAATTTTTTGGGATTTTTCCGGAACTTTCCAGACCCAGGACCCGACAACAGCCGCTTTGTGGAGCTCACCTGGCAGGTCCAGGTGGGAACTGTTCTCCACGGATTTGCCAAAATTCAAAAAAAATTCTCTAAAAAATCCAAAAAAAATATCTTCCAAAAATCCCCAAAAAATGAAAAAAAAAAATCCCCAAAAATCTCCTAAAAACTCAAAAAAAAAAAATCAGAAAAAGATCAGAAAAAAACTTGAAAAAAATTGAAAAAAAATTGAAAAAAATCAGAAAAAAATTCAGAAAAAAGCAGAAAAAAATCAGAAAAAATTCGGAAAAAAATCAGAAAAAATTCGAAAAAAAATCGGAAAAAATCCCCAAAAAATTCCCAATAAAATTCCAATAAATTTTTTGGGATTTTTCCGGAACTTTCCAGACCCCGAGCCGGACAACAGCTGCTTTGTGGAGCTCACCTGGCGGGTTCAGGTGGGAACTGTTCTCCACGGATTCGCCAAAAATCAAAAAATATTCCCTAAAAAATGAAAAAAAAAAATCCCAAAAAATATCCTCCAAAAATCCCCAAAAAATGAAAAAAAAATCCCCAAAAATTCCCCCAAAAATCGCCTAAAAAATCTGAAAAAAAGTCAGAAAAAAATGGGATAAAAATCAGAAAAAATGGGAAAAAAAAGGGAAAGAAATCAGAAAAAAATGGGAAAAAATCAGAAAACATCTGAAAAAAACCTGAAAAAAATCAGAAAAAAATTGGAAAAAAATCAGAAAATATCGGAAAAAATCAGAAAAAACCAAAAAAATTATTAAAAAATTTTTTAAAATCAGGAAAAAATGGGGGAAAAAATGGAAAAAATCAGAAAAAAAATCCAAAAAAAATCAGAAAAAAACTGGGGAAAAAACGGTTAAAAAAATCAGAAAAAAAATTTTTAAAAAAATCAGAAAAAGATAGGGAAAAAATTGAAAAAAATATGGAAAAAATGAGAAAAAAATCGGGAAAAAATCAGAAAAAAATGAGAAAAAATCAAAAAAAATTCGAAAAAACATCTGAAAAAAATCGAAAAAAAATTGGTAAAAATCCAAAAAAATTCCCCAAATTTTTTCCGGAACTTTCCAGACCCAGAACCCGACAACAGCTGCTTTGTGGAGCTCACCTGGCAGGTCCAGGTGGGAACTGTTCTCCACGGATTTGCCAAAAATCAAAAAAAAATTCTCTAAAAAATAAAAAAAAAAATCTTCCAAAAATCCCCAAAAAATGAAAAAAAAAAATCCCCAAAAATCTCCTAAAAACTCAAAAAAAAAATCAGAAAAAGATCAGAAAAAAAAACTTGAAAAAATTTGAAAAAAAATTGAAAAAAATCAGAAAAAAATTCAGAAAAAACCAGAAAAAAATCAGAAAAAATTCGAAAAAAATCAGAAAAAATTCGAAAAAAAATCGGAAAAAATCCCCAAAAATTCCCAATAAAATTCCAATAAATTTTTTGGGATTTTTCCGGAACTTTCCAGACCCCGAGCCGGACAACAGCCGCTTTGTGGAGCTCACCTGGCAGGTCCAGGTGGGAACTGTTCTCCACGGATTCGCCGGATATTTCGAGACTCAGCTCTACGATGACGTCACCCTGAGTGAGGGGCGGGGCCACAGGGGGCGGGGCCACGGGGGGCGGGGCTTGGGGAATTCCCGGGAAAAATTTTGGGGGGAAAAATGGGAATTTTGGGGGAGAAAAAAAATGGGAAAATTTGGGGAAAATTAGGGGGGAAAATGAATGTTTTGGAGGGAAATTTAGTGGAATTTGGGGGGAAAATGGGAATTTTTGGGGGGAATTTGAGGGGAAAATGCAAAAATTTGGGGGTTTTGGGGGAAAATTTGGGAAAATTTGGGGGAAAAATGGGGGAAAATGGGAATTTTTGGGCAGAAAATGGGAAAACTTGGGGGAAGAAATGGAAAATTTGGGGGGAAAGTTGGGGAAAATTTGGGGGAAATTGGGATTTTTTGGGGAAAATTTGGGAAATTTTTGGCGGAAAAAAAGAGAAAATTTGGGGGGAAAATGGCGAAATTTGGGGGAAAATTTTGGGGAAATTTGGAAGATTTAGGGGGAAAAATGGGAAAATTTGGGATTTTTGGGGAAAAAATGGGAAAATTTGGGGGAAAAATGGGAATTTTGGGGGGAAATTTGGGGTTTTTTTGGGGGGAAAATGGGAAAATTTGGGGAAAAATGAGGAAAATTGGGGTTTTTGGGGACAAAAATAGGAAAATCTGAGGGAAATTTGGGGAAATTTGGGAAACGTGGAAATTTTGGGGAAAAATGGGAAAATTTGGGGAAGAAATGTGAAAAATTGGGGGAAATTTGAGGAACTTGGCGAAATTTCGCAAAGAAATGGGAAAATTTTGGGGAAATTTGGGGAAATTTTGGGGAAAATTTGGGGAAATTTGAGGAAAATTTTGGGGAAAACTTGGGATTTTTTGGGAAAGAAATGGGAAAATTTGAGGGAAATTTGGGGAATTTGAGGGGAAATTGGGAAAATTTTGGGGGAAAATGTGAAAATTGGGGTTTTTGGGGGCAAAAATGGGAAAATTTGGGGGGAAATTTGAGAAAATTTGGGGGAAGTTGGGGGAAATTTGGGGGAAAATTTGGGAAATTTTGGGGGAAAAATGGGAAAAATTGGGGAAATTCGGGGGAAATTTTGGGATTTTTTTTGGGAAAATTTAGGGTATTTTGGGGAAAATTAGGAAAATTTTGGGAGGAAATGGGAAAATTTGGGGGGAATTTGGGGGAAAATGGGGAAATTGGGAGTTTTGGGGGAGAAAAAAGGGGAAATTTGGGGGAAAAATGGAAAAATTTGGGGGGAAAATTGTGATTTTTTTTGGGGGAAAAATTTGAGAAATTTGGGGAGAAAATGGAAAAGTTTGGGAAATTTTGGGGACAAATGAGGAAATTTTGGAAAATTTCAGGAAAATTTGGGATTTTTGGGGAAAATTTTTGGAAATTTGGGGGGAAATGGGAAAATGTTTGGAATATTGGGAAAATTTTTGGAATATTGGGAAAATTTGGGGAATTTTTTTAGGAAAAAATTTGGGAAAGTTTGGAGAAATTTTGGAGATAATTTGGGAAAATTTCAGAGAAAAGCAAAATTTTTTGAAAAATGGAAATTTGGGGAAAAAAATCCCCAAAAATCTTTGGGAAATTCACTAAAAAATAGGAAAATTCTGAAGAAAAATCAGAAAATTTTGGGAAAATTTCTGGAAATTTGGGGAAATTTTGGGATTTTTTTGAGAAAATTTGGGAAATTTGGGGAAAAATTTGGAAAATTTGGGGGAAAAATGGGAAAATTGCAGAATTTTGGGGAAAAACAAATTTGGGGAAAAAAATTTGGGAATTTCACTAAAACTAGGAAAATTCTGAAGAAAAATTGGAAAAATTTGGGGAAATTTTGGGCTTTTTTGGGGAAAATTTGGGGGAAATTTGGGATTTTTTGGGGAAAATTTGGGGCAAAATCGGGAAAATTGTGAAATTTTGCGTAAAAGGGAAAATATGGGAAAAAATTAAAAAAACTCTTTGAGAAATTCACTAAAAAATGAAAATTTGAACAAAAATTGGGAAATTTTGGGAAAATTTGGAGAAATTTGTGGAAATTTGGGGAAAATTTGGGGGAAAAATGTGGAAATTTGGGGAAAAATGGGAAAATTTGGGGAAATTTTGGAGATTTTTTGGGAAAATTTAGGAGAAAAACAAATTTTGGTGAAAAAGGAAAAATTTGGAGAAAAAATCTCAAAAAATCTTCAGGAATTTCAATAAAAAATAGGAAAATTTGAACAAAAATTGGAAAATTTGGGGGAAATTTGGGGAAATTTTTTTGGAAAATGGGAAAATTTGGGATAATTTGGTGAAATTTTGGGGAAAAATTGGGATTTTTTGGGAAAAATTTGGAGGAAATTTGGGAAAAATGGGGAAATTTGGGGGAATTTCAGGAAATTTTGAAAAATTTGGGGGAAATTTTGGGAAAAATGGGAAAATTTGGGGAAATTTTGGAGATTTTTTTTTGAAAATTTAGGAGAAATGTGAAATTTTGTGAAAAAAGGGAAATTTGGGGAAAAAACCCGTGAAAAATTCACTAAAAAATAGGAAAATCCAAACAAAAATTGGGAAATTTTGGGGAAAATTTGGGGAAATTTGGGGAAATTTTGGGTTTTGAAAATCGGGGATTTGGAATTTTGGGTTCAAATTGGGAATTTTGGGTTCAAAAGTTGGAATTTTGGGTTCAAATTGGGAATTTTGGGTTCAAAAGTTGGAATTTTGGGATTTGCAGGCATTCGACCCGAAACTCACTCGCCGGGATTGTTCTCCTGGTTTCCCATTTTCTTCCCTATTAAGGTGAGTTTGGGGGAAATTCGGGAATTTTGGGGGAAATTCGGGAATTTTGGGGAAATTTTGGGAGAAATTCGGGAATTTTGGGGAAAATTTGTGAATTTTGGGGGAAATTTTGAGGATTTTTTGAGGAAATTTTGGAGAAATTCGGGAAATTTTGGGGGAAATTTTGGGACTTTGGGAGAAATTTGGGGGAAATTTGGGGGTTTGGGGGAAATTTGGGAATTTTGGGGAGATTTGGGGAAATTTTGGGAGAAATTTGGGAATTTTTGGGGAGATTTTAAGGGAAATTTTGAGGATTTTTGAGGAAATTTCGGGGGAAATTTTGAGGATTTTGAGGGAAATTTGGGGAAATTTTGGGGTTTTGTGAGAAACTTGGGGAAAATTTGAGATTTTGGGGGAAATTTGGGGATTTTTTTGGGGAAATTTGTGGATTTTGGGGGAAATTTTGAGGATTTTTTGAGGAAATTTTGGGGGAAATTTGGGAAATTTTGGGGGAAATTTTGGGACTTTGGGAGAAATTTGGGGAGTTTTGGGGAAATTTGGGAATTTTTGTGGAGACTTGGAGGATTTTGGGGGAATTTGGGAATTTTGGGGAAAATTTGGGGAAATTTGGGAATTTTGGGGGGAAATTTGGGGGAAATTTTGGGGGAATTTGAAGGAATTTTGGGAGAAATTTTGGGATTTTTGGGGAATTTGAGGATTTTTGGGGAATTTTGGGGAAAATTTTTGGGGAAATTTTGGAATTTTGAGGAATTTTGGGGAAATTTGGAGGAAATTTTGGGGGAAATGTTGAGGATTTTTGGAGGAAATTTTGGGACTTTGGGGGAAATCTGGGAATTTTTGGGGAGATTTTGGGGAAATTTTGAGGATTTTTGAGGAAATTTTGAGGATTTTTGGGGAAATTTGGGAATTTCAAGGGAAATTCGGGAATTTTTTGAGAGATTTTGGGGAATTTTTGAGGATTTTTGAGGAAATCTTTGGGATTGATTTGGGGGAATTTTTTTTATTTTTTCAGGGAATTTCTTGGGATTTTTTGGGAATGTTTGCGTTAATTTTTTGGGGCAATTTTCTGGATTTTTTGGGGGAATTTTGGGGGAATTTTTAGGATTTGGGGAATCAGGAAAACCACCAAAAATCACCTTAAAAAACCAAAAAAAAATGCAAAAATCACCCTAAAAACCCAAAATTTTTGGGAAAAAATCGGGAATTTTTCCCGGAATGAAGTTTTGGGTTGAATTTTGGGAATTCAGGGATTTTTTGGGAAATTTTTTGGGGAATTTTTTTTTTAATTTTTGGGGAATTTTCAGGATTTTTTCTGTGAATTTTTTTTGTTTCTTCGGGAATTTCTTGGGATCTTTTGGGAATTTTTCAGGAATTTTTGGGGAGAATTTTCGGGATTTTTTGGGAGAATTTTTGAGAATTTTTGGGGAATTTTTAGGATTTGGGAAATCAGGAAAACCACCAAAAATCGCCTTAAAAAATTGAAAAAAATTCAAAAATCACCCAAAAAACCCCAAAATTTTTGGGAAAAAATCGGGAATTTTTCCCGGAAGGAATTTTTGGGTTGGATTTTGGGAATTTAGGGATTTTTGGGGGAATTTTTTTAAAATTTTTGGGGAATTTTCAGGATTTTTTCCGTGAATTTTTTTGTTTCTTCGGAAATTTCTTGGGATTTTTTGGGAATTTTTCAGGAATTTTTGGGGAGAATTTTCGGGATTTTTTGGGAGAATTTTTGAGAATTTTTGGGGAATTTTTAGGATTTGGGAAATCAGGAAAACCACCAAAAATCGCCTTAAAAAATTGAAAAAAATTCAAAAATCACCCAAAAAACCCCAAAATTTTTGGGAAAAAATCGGGAATTTTTCCCGGAAGGAATTTTTGGGTTGGATTTTGGGAATTTAGGGATTTTTGGGGGAATTTTTTGGGGAATTTTTTTTAAAATTTTTGGGGAATTTTCAGGATTTTTTCCGGAATTTTTTTGTTTCTTCGGGAAATTTCTTGGGATTTTTTGGGAATTTTTCAGGAATTTTTAGGGAGAATTTTCGGATTTTTTGGGAGAATTTTTGAGAATTTTTGGGGAATTTTTAGGATTTGGAAAATGGGCAGAAAAACACCAAAAATCACCTTAAAAAAACCAAAAAAAAATTCAAAAATCACCCTAAAACCCCCAAAATTTCATGGAAAAAATCGGAATTTTTCCCGGAAGGAATTTTTGGGTTGGATTTTGGGAATTCAGGGATTTTTGGGGAATTTTTTGGGGAATTTTTTTTTTTTTTGAGGGAATTTTCAGGATTTTTTTCTGTGAATTTTTTTTGTTTCTTCGGGAATTTCTTGGGATCTTTTGGGAATTTTTTAGGAATTTTTGGGAGAATTTTTGGGATTTTTGGGGGAATTTTTGGGATTTTTTTCGGGAATTTTTACGATTTGGGAAGTCAGGAAAAACACCAAAAATCGCCTTAAAAAAACCCCCAAAAAAATCAAAAATCACCCAAAAAACCCCAAAATTTTTGGGAAAAAATTGGGAATTTTTCCCGGAAGGAATTTTTGGGTTGAATTTTGGGAATTCAGGGATTTTTTGGGGGAATTTTTTGGGGAATTTTTTTTTAAATTTTTGGGGAATTTTCAGGATTTTTTCTGTGAATTTTTTTTTGTTTCTTCGGGAATTTCTTGGGATCTTTTGGGAATTTTTCAGGAATTTTTGGGGGGAACTTTTGGGATTTTTGGGGGAATTTTTGGGATTTTTTCGGGAATTTTTACGATTTGGGAAATCAGGAAAAACACCAAAAATCGCCTTAAAAAACCCAAAAAAAAATCAAAAATCACCCTAAAACCCCCAAAATTTTTGGGAAAAAATTGGGAATTTTTCCCGGAAGGAATTTTTGGGTTGAATTTTGGGAATTCAGGGATTTTTGGGGGAATTTTTTGGGAATTTTTAAAAAAATTTTTGGGGAATTTTCAGGATTTTTTCTGGAATTTTTTTGTTTCTTCGGAAATTTCTTGGGATCTTTTGGGAATTTTTTAGGAATTTTTGGGGAGAATTTTGGGATTTTTTGGGAGAATTTTTGAGAATTTTTGGGGAATTTTTAGGATTTGGGAAATCAGGAAAAACACCAAAAATCGCCTTAAAAAACGAAAAAAAAGGCAAAAATCACCCTAAAAACCCCAAAATTTCATGGAAAAAATTGGGAATTTTTCCCGGAAGGAATTTTTGGGTTGAATTTTGGGAATTCAGGGATTTTTTGGGGAAATTTTTTGGGAACTTTTTTTTTTTTTGAGGGAATTTTCAGGATTTTTTTCTGTGAATTTTTTTGTTTCTTCGGGAATTTCTTGGGACTTTTTGGCAATTTTTTCAGGAATTTTTAGGGAGAATTTTTGGGATTTTTGGGAGAACTTTTGAGAATTTTTGGGGAATTTTTACGATTTGGGAAATCAGGAAAAACACCAAAAATCGCCTTAAAAAATTGAAAAAAATTCAAAAATCACCCAAAAAACCCCAAAATTTTTGGGAAAAAATCGGGAATTTTTCCCGGAAGGAATTTTTGGGTTGAATTTTGGGAATTCAGGGATTTTTGGGGAATTTTTTGGGGAATTTTTAAAAAAATTTTTGGGGAATTTTCAGGATTTTTTCTGTGAATTTTTTTGTTTCTTCGGGGAATTTCTTGGGATCTTTTGGGAATTTTTTAGGAATTTTTGGGAGAATTTTTGGGATTTTTGGGGGAATTTTTGGGATTTTTGGGGAATTTTTACGATTTGGGAATTCAGGAAAAACACCAAAAATCGCCTTAAAAAATTGAAAAAAAGGCAAAAATCACCCAAAAAACCCCAAAAATTTTGGGAAAAAATCGGGAATTTTTCCCGGAAGGAATTTTTGGGTTGAATTTTGGGAATTCAGGGATTTTTTGGGGAATTTTTTGGGGAATTTTTTTTTTAAAATTTTTGGGGAATTTTCAGGATTTTTTCCGTGAATTTTTGTTGTTTCTTCGGGGAATTTCTTGGGATCTTTTGGGAATTTTTAAGGAATTTTTGGGGGGAATTTTCGGGATTTTTGGGGGAATTTTGGGGATTTTTTTCGGGAATTTTTACGATTTGGGAAATCAGGAAAAACACCAAAAATCGCCTTTAAAAAACCCAAAAAAAAGGCAAAAATCACCCCAAAACCCCCAAAATTTTCGGGAAAAAATGGGGAATTTTTCCCGGGAGGAATTTTTGGGTTAAAATTTCGGGAATTTCTCTCTCCCCACAGCAGCCCCTGCCGGTGCAGGCCGGCCAGGAGGTGTCGGTGGCCTTTTGGCGAGTGGCCACGCCCAGCAAGGTGTGGTACGAGTGGGCGGTGACGTCACCGGCTTGCTCCGCCCTCCACAACCCCATTGGCCGCTCCTACACCATCGGGCTGTGACTCCGCCCACTGCCGGGGCTCAGCCAATCGGGGAGCAGAGAGCAGAGATCGATCAGAGATCAATAAATGGGTTTGTGTTTATCGAGGCGTGTGTGGAGTTTTTGGGGGAATTTGGGGAAAAATTGGGAGAAATTTGGGTAAAAATTGGGGAAAATTTGGAGTAAAAGAGCGAAAAATTTGGGGAAAAACAATGAAAAATTGGGAAAATTTTGGGTGAAAATCATGAAAAATTTGAGGGAGAATTGGGAGAAATTTGGGTAAAAATTGGGGAAAATTTGGAGTAAAATAGCGAAAAATTTGGGCAAAAATTGGGAAAAATTTGGGAAAAAATTGGGAAAATTTGGGTGAAAAATTGTGAAAAATTTGGGGAACAACAATGAAAAATTGGGAAAATTTTGGGTGAAAATCATGAAAAATTTGGGGGAAAATTGGGAAACATTTGGGGGAAAATCATCAAAAATTTGGGGAAAATCGCGAAAAATTTGAAGAAAAATTGGGAAAAATTCAGGAAAAATTGGAAAAAAATTTGGGAAAAATCATGAGAAACTTTGGGGATAGTTCATGAAAACTTTGGTCAAAATTGGGCAGAATTTGGGGCAATTGGTGACGTCACCGGCTTGCTCCGCCCTCCACAACCCCATTGGCCGCTCCTACACCATCGGGCTGTGACTCCGCCCACTGCCGGTGCTCAGCCAATCGGGGAGCAGAGAGCAGAGATCGATCAGAGATCAATAAATGGGTTTGTGTTTATCGAGGTGTGTGTGGAGTTTTTGGGGGAATTTGGGGAAAAATTGGGAGAAATTTGGGTAAAAATTGGGGAAAATTTGGAGTAAAAGAGCGAAAAATTTGGGGAAAAACAATGAAAAATTGGGAAAATTTTGGGTGAAAATCATGAAAAATTTGAGGGAGAATTGGGAGAAATTTGGGTAAAAATTGGGGAAAATTTGGAGTAAAATAGCGAAAAATTTGGGCAAAAATTGGGAAAAATTTGGGGAAAAATTGGGAAAATTTGGGTGAAAAATTGTGAAAAATTTGGGGAAAAACAATGAAAAATTGGGAAAATTTTGGGTGAAAATCATGAAAAATTTGGGGGAAAATTGGGAAAAATTTGGGGAAAAATCATCAAAAATATGGGGAAAATCGCGAAAAATTTGAAGAAAAATTGGGAAAAATTCAGGAAAAATTGGAAAAAAAATTCGGGAAAAATCATGAAAAACTTTGGGGATAGTTCATGAAAACTTTGGTCAAAATCGGGCAGAATTTGGGGCAATTGGTGACGTCACCGGCTTGCTCCGCCCTCCACAACCCCATTGGCCGCTCCTACACCATCGGGCTGTGACTCCGCCCACTGCCGGTGCTCAGCCAATCGGAGAGCAGAGAGCAGAGATCGATCAGAGATCAATAAATGGGTTTGTGTTTATCGAGGCGTGTGTGGAGTTTTTGGGGAAATTTGGGGAAAAATTGGGGAAAAATTGGGAGAAATTTGGGGAAAAATCAGGAAAATGTTCAAAAATTTGGGGACAATCTAAAAATTTGGGGAAAAGTCATAAAAATTTGGTGAAAATCATGGAAAATTTGGGGAAAATCTTAAAAATATAGTCTAAAATTGAAAAATTTGGTGAAAATCATGAAAAATTCAGGGAAAATTGAGATTTTGGGGGAAAAAATGGTAAAAAATGGGGCAAAAATTTAAAAATTTGGTGAAAATCATGAAAAATTTGGAAAAATTGGGAAAAATTTGGCAAAAATCGGAAAAATTTGGAAAAATTCAAAAATATGGGGAAATTGGGAAAAATTTGGGAAAAATCATGAAAAATTTGGGAAAATATGAAAAATTTGGGAAAAATCTGAAAAATTTGGGAAATTTTAAAAATTTGGGAAAAACCAAAAATTTGGGAAAAATTGGAAAAATTTGGGAAAATTTTAAAAATTTGGGAAAATTGAAAATTTGGAGAAATTCAAAAAATTTGGAGAAATTGGAAAAGTTGCAAAAATTGGGAAAAATTTGGAAATTGGGAAAAATTTTGGGAAATTGAAAAATCTGGAAATGTTAAAATTTGGGAAAACTTGCAAAAAATTTGGAGAAAAATTGGAAAAATTTGGGAAAAATTGGGAAAAATTTGGGAGAAATTGGAAAATTTGGGGAAAAATCCTGAAAAATTTGGGAAGTGAAAATTTGGGAAAAACCGAAAATTTGAATGTAAAAATTTGGAAACTCAAAAAATTTAAAAAATTGAAAATTTGGGAAAATGAAAATTTGAAATTGGGAAAAATTTGGAAAAATTGGAAAATTTGGAAATAAAAATTTGGGAGAAATTTTAAAAATTTGGGAAAATTGAAAAATTTGGGGAAAATTATTAAAATTTGGGGAATGTAAAAATTTGAAAACTTCAAAAATTTGGGCAAAATTGGGAAATTTGGGAGAAATGGAAAATTTGAAAAACCTGAAAAATTTGGGGGAAAATTATTGAAAATTTGGGGGAAATTGTTAAAAATTTGGGGAAAACTGCAAAAAATTGGAGAAAAATTGGGAAAAATTGGGGAAATTGTAAAAATTTGGGGAAAATGTTAAAAATGGGCAAAATTGGGAAAATTTTGGGAAAACTGAAAAATTTGGGGAAAACTTGCAAAAATTTGGAGAAAAAGGGAAAACTTTGGGCAAATTGGGGAAACTTTGGGCATTGGGCCATTGAAATGGGAGGAAGAAGGTTGGTGTGTTAGTGGGGTGTGGAGTTTGGGGGAAATTGGGGGGAGGGGAAAAAGGGAAAATTTGGGGAAATGGGAAAATTGGAAAAAGGACAAAAACCAGGGAAAAGGGGAAAAAAATTGGGAAAATTTGGGGAATGGGAAAACTTGGGAAAAGGGAAAAAATTGGGGAAAAGAAAATTTGGGGAAAAAAGGAAAACTGGGCAAAAGGGAAAAGGGAAAAATTTGGCCAAAACAAAATTTGGGGAAAAGAAAATTGGGCAAAATTGGAAAAACTTGGGGGAAAGCAAGATTTGGTGCAAAAACATTGGGGGAAAAGGGAAGTTTGGGAAAAAGGGAAAAATGGGGAAAAGGGAAAAATGGGGGAAAAGGGGAAATTGGGGAAAAACGGGAAAAATTTGAGGGGAGGATGGGGGGAAAGAGAAAAATTAGCCAAAAATTGTGAAAAATTTGGGCAAAAATTGGGAAAAATTTAGGCAAAAATCCTGAAAAATTTGGGGAAAATGGTGAAAAATTTAGGCAAAAATTGTGGAAAATTTGGGCAAAAATTGACAAAAATTGGGGTGAAAATTGGGAAACATTTGAGCAAAAATGGGGAAAACTTTGAGCACAAGTTGTGAAAAATCTGGTGGAAAAATGAAACATTTGGGGGGAAACAGTGAAAAATTTGGTAGAAAATTGGGAAAAAGTTGGGGGAAAATGGGAAAAATTTGGGAAAAAATGGGGAAAATTTGGGCAAAAATTGGGACAAATTTGGGGAAAAAAGGAAAAGAAATTGGGAAAATTTGGGCAAAAATCCTGAAAAATTTGGGGGAAAATTGGGAAAACTTTGGGGGAAAATGGGGAAAAATTTAGGCAAAAATCATGAAAAGTTCAGGCAAAAATTGTTAAAAATTTGGGGGAAAATTGTGAAAAATTTGGGGAAAAGTCATGAAAAATTTGGGGAAAAATTGGAAAAAATTTGTGGGAAAATTGGGAAAACTTGGAGGTTTTGGGTGGAAAAAATGGTGAAAAAAATGGGGAAAAATGGTGAAAATTTGGGTGAAAATCATGAAAAATGTGGTGAAAATGGTGAAAACTTTGGGGCGATTGGTGACGTCATCGGCTTGCCCCGCCCTCCTCACCCCATTGGTCGATCCAAGCCCATCGGCTGTGACTCCGCCCACTGCCGGTGCTCAGCCAATCGGAGAGCAGCGATGGATTATTGATTATTGATTGTGGATCAGAGCTCAAGAAAGGGTTTTGTGTTTATTGAGGTGTGTGTGGAGTTTTGGGGGAAATTGGGGAAAATTTGGGGAAAAATTGGGAGAAATTTGGGGAAAAATGGGGAAAAATTTGGGGAAAAATCAGGAAAACGTTGGGAAAAATTTGGGGACAATCGTTAAAAATTTGGGGAAAAGTCATGAAAAATTTGGGTGAAAATCATGGAAAATTTGGGGAAAAATCTTGAAAAATATAGTCTAAAATTGGGAAAAATTTGGGAGAAATTGGGGAAAATTTGGGTGAAAATGGTGAAAAATTCAGGGGAAAATTGGAGATTTTGGGTGGAAAAAATGGTGAAAAAATGGGGCAAAAATTTGCAAAAGATTTGGGTGAAAATCATGAAAAATTTGGGGAAAAATTGGGAAAAATTTGGGAGAAATTGCAAAAAATTTGGGCAAAAATTGGGAAAAATTTGGGCAGAATTGGGAAAACTTGGGTAAAAGTTGAAAAAATTGGGGAAAAATTGTTTAAAATTTGGGGAAAAAAGGGGAAAATCTGGGCAAAAATTGTGGGAAAAATGGTGAAAAATTTGGTCCAAAATCTGGAAAACTTTTGGGGAAAATGGTGAAAAATTTGGTGCAAAATTTGGAAAAACTTGGGGGAAATGTCAAGATTTTGGTTGCAAAAAACATTTGGGGGAAATGGGAAAAGTTTGGGTAAAAATGGTGAAAAATTTGGGCTAAAATGGTGAAAAATTGGGGGAAAATTGGGGTAAATTTGGTGGAAAAACTGGGAAAAATTTGAGGGAGAATTGGAGACTTTGGGTGGGAAAAATGATGAAAAATTTGGGCAAAAATCCTGAAAAATTTGGGCAAAAATTGTGGAAAATTTGGGCAAAAATTGACAAAAATTTGGGTGAAAATTGGGAAACATTTGAGCAAAAATGGGGAAAACTTTGAGCAAAAGTTGTGAAAAATCTGGTGGAAAAATGAAACATTTGGGGGGAAATAGTGAAAAATTTGGTAGAAAATTGGGAAAAAGTTGGGGGAAAATGGGAAAAATTTGGGAAAAAATGGGGAAAATTTGGGCAAAAATTGGGACAAATTTGGGGAAAAAAGGAAAAAAAATTGGGAAAATTTGGGCAAAAATCCTGAAAAATTTGGGGAAAATTTAAAAAATTTGGGGGAAAATGGGGAAAAATTTGGGGGAAAATGGGGAAAAATTTAGGCAAAAATCATGAAAAGTTCAGGCAAAAATTGTTAAAAATTTGGGGGAAAATTGTGAAAAATTTGGGGAAAAGTCATGAAAAATTTGGGGAAAAATTGGGGAAAATTTGTGGGAAAATTGGGAAAACTTGGAGGTTTTGGGTGGAAAAAATGGTGAAAAAAATGGGGAAAAATGGTGAAAATTGGGGTGAAAATCATGAAAAATGTGGTGAAAATGGTGAAAGCTTTGGGGCGATTGGTGACGTCATCGGCTTGCCCCGCCCTCCTCACCCCATTGGTCGATCCAAGCCCATCGGCTGTGACTCCGCCCACTGCCGGTGCTCAGCCAATCGGAGCGCAGCGATGGATTATTGATTATTGATTGTGGATCAGAGCTCAAGAAAGGGTTTTGTGTTTATTGAGGTGTGTGTGGAGTTTTGGGGGAAATTGGGGAAAATTTGGGGAAAAATTGGGAGAAATTTGGGGAAAAATGGGGAAAAATTTGGGGAAAAATCAGGAAAACGTTGCGAAAAATTTGGGGACAATCGTTAAAAATTTGGGGAAAAGTCATGAAAAATTTGGGTGAAAATCATGGAAAATTTGGGAAAAACTTGGGAAAAATTTGGGTGAAAATTGTGAAAAATTCAGGGAAAAATTGCAAAAAATTTGGGGGAAATCGTGAAAATTTGGGGGAAAATTGGGAAAAATTTGGGCAAAAATTGGGAAAGATTTGGGTGAAAATCAGGAAAAGTTTGGGTGAAAATGTTGAAAAATTAGGGAAAAAACATGAAAAATTTGGGCAAAAATTGCAAAAAGTTTGGGAAAAAATCAGGAAAATTTGGGGGAAAATCGTGAAAATTTTGGTAGAAAATTGGGAAAAATTTGGGGGAAAATCGACGAAAATTTGTGTGAAAATTGTGAAAAATTTGGGCAAAAGTTGCGAAAATTTTTGGTGAAAATCTTGAAAAATTTGGTCAAAAATTGGGAAAAATTTGGGCAAAAACTGGGAAAAATTGCAAAAAAATTTGGGCAAAGATCAGGAAAAGTTTGGGGGAAATCGTGAAAAATTTGGGCAAAAATTGAGAAAAATTGGGGCAAAAAACCATGAAAAATTTGGAAAAGAATCAGGAAAATTTGGGGAAAAATGTTGAAAAATTCGGGTGAAAATCGAGAAATTTGGGGGAAATTGGTAAAAATTCGTGTGAAAATTGTGAAAAAATTGGGGGATAATTGGAGATTTTGGGTGGAAAAAATGGTGAAAAGATTTGGCAAAAAATTGCAAAGGATTTGGGTGAAAATCAGGAAAAATTTGGGCAAAAGTTGCTAAAAATTTGGGGGAATTTTTGTTCCCCAATTTTTTTCCGATTTTCCCCATTTTTTCCCATTTTTCCCAGTTTTCCTAATTTTTCCCCATTTTCTCCATTTTTTCCCATTTTTTCTTCTGTTTTTCCCCCATTTTCCATTTTCCCCTTTTTCCCCATTTTTTTCTATTTTTCCCCATTTCCCCCTATTTTTCTCCATTTTCCCCCCAATTTTTTCCCATTTCCCCCATTTTCATTTTTCCCATTTTTTCCGAATTTTTCCCCTCTTTCCAATTTTTTTCTCAATTTCCCCCATTTCTCCTCTCATATTTTCCCCATTTTCCCCCAATTTTTTCCCCATTTTTCCCCATTTTCTCCCCATTTTTTCCTCATATTTTCCCCAGTTTTTCCCCATTTTTCCTCATATTTTCCCCATTTCTCCTCTCCTATTTTCCCCATTTTTTCCCTATTTTTTCCCTATTTTTTCCCCGTTTTTCCCCTATTTGTTACAATTTTCCCCCATTTTTCCCCATTTGCCCTCACCCAACATGGCGCCTCCCCCCTCTTCCCCCCTCAAACCCACACTGCGCATGCTCCGACGCCATTTTGCCCTCTCCTCCTTGCCCTCACCCAACATGGCGCCCACACCCTCTGCCCTCACTTACCTCGCATTCTGCGCATGCTCAGCCGCCATTTCCCCATTCACCCCTATTGCCCTCACCCAACATGGCGCCCGCTGCCCTCACTCTCGGCCGCCATTTTGCCCGCTCAGCATTTCCCGCCTCCCTCTCCCCTCAGCCCCAATCCAAGATGGCGCTGGCCAGCGTCCTCCGCTCGGAGCTCCCGGATTTCCACAAGTCCTCCTCTCTTTGCCCCAAAATCTTCCCGGACAACCCCGAGGATGTTCCCCGCCGCTCTGCGGAGATCTTCGGGGACATTTCTGGCCCTCCGCGGCTTCTGGCGGCGCCGCCGTTGGGAGTTAGCGAGGAGCTGGATGGGCCTGGCTTGGAAATGCTGCACGGAACCACCACGCTGGCTTTCAAGGTGAGGAGAAAATGGGCTAAAAATTCGATTTTGGGGCTTTAAATCCTTCGAGGGGGTTTTAAAATTCCATTCCGGGGCCTAAAATTGCGTTTCGAGGCTTAAAGTCCCTCAGGGGAAGCTCGAAATGCATTCGGAGGCCTCAGTATTCTGTCTGGAAATTCAGTTTGGGACATACAAATTCAATTTTGGGGTTTTAAATTTTCGTTTGGGATGCTGAATTGCCTCGGGGGGATTTTAAAATTTAATTCTGGGGACTAAAATCCTTCAATGAGTCATCAGAATTGAATTTGGGAGCCAAAATTCCCTCAGGAAAACCAAAAAAATTGAATTTGGGATCTTAAAATCCCTCAGGAAAACCCGAAAATTGAATTTGGGATCTTAAATTCCCTCAGGGAAACCAAAAAGTTGAATTTTGGATCCTAAATTCCCTCGGGAAAATCAAAAAATTGAATTTGGGATCCTAAATTCCCTCAGGATTTGGAAAATTTCTTGGTTTCTTCCACACAAATCCTCATTTTATCCCAATTTATTCTCATTTTCTCCCCAGTTTTTTTCCATTTTATCCAATTTTCACCCATTTTCTCTCCATTTTCCCCCATTTTTTCACCACAAACCCCCATTTTTTCCCCAAATTTCACCCAAATTTCACTGAATTTTCCCTAAATGTCACTCAAATTATCACCAATTTCCACCCAGGTTTTCAGCAAATTTCACCCAAATTTCACCATATTTTCACTAACGTTTCCACCAAAATTTCATAATTTTCCACCCAAATTTTCATGAAAATTTCACCAAATTTCACCAATTTTTCACCAAATTTAACAGAAATTACAGCAAATTTTCACCCAATTTCCACCAAAGTTTTATCAAATGCCACCCAAATTTCATCCAAATTTTCACTAAATTTCCCCCAAATTCCCCCAAATTTTCACCAAATTTCTCCCAAATTTTCACCTGAATTCTCAACCGAATTTCACTTTTTTTTTCCCCAATTCCTCCCCATTTTCTCTCCTTTCTCCCATTTTCTCCTATTTTCACTCAACTTTTCCCGTTTTTTCCCCATTCCTCCTCATATAATCCCCATTTTTCCCCAAATTTCCCCCAAATTCTCTCAAACTTCCCCAAATTCACCAAATTTCTAAGTTTCACCCCAAATCTTTTCCAGTTTCCCCACGGCGGGTTCCTACATCACCTCCCAAACCCTTTTTTACCCCAAATTTCACCCAAATTTCACGGAATTTACACCAAACTTCCCCCAATTTTCACCCAAATTTCACAGAATTTCTCCCAAATTTCACCCAAATTTCACAGAATTTACCCCAAACTTCCCCCAATTTTCACTGAATTTTCACCAAATTTTCTCTGTTTTTCCTAAAATTCTCTCCCATTTCCCCCTCCCATTTTTGCTCATTTTCTCTGTTTTTTCCCCATTTTATCTCATTTCCTCCCCGATTTTTCCCCAAATTTCACCCAAATTTTCCCCAAACCTCCTAATTTTCTCTCCAAATCCCCAAAATAACCCAAATTCCTCATTTTTCTCCCCATTTCTCTCCCCAGTCTCCCCACGGTGTGACAGTAGCCATTGACTCCCGCGCCACGGCTGGTTCATACATCACCTCCCAGTGCCCCAAATTTCACCCTAATTTCATGGAATTTACACCAAATTTTACTTAAATTTTCACCAAAATGTCACTGAATTTTCATTAAATTTTCCCCAAATTTTCCCCAAATTTCACTGAATTTTCCCCAAAATTTCACCCAAATTCCATCAAATTTTCGCTAAATCTCACCCAAATTTCACCCAAATTTCACCGAATTTTTCTCCAAATTTCACTCAAATTTCACCGAATTTTTCTCCAAATTTCGCCCAAATCCCACCAAAATTTCACGCAAATGTCATCAAATTTCACTCAAATTTCACTGTATTTTCACAGTTTTTTCCCCTATTTTCACCATTTCTTCCCCAATTTTCACCCAAATTTACCCCAAAATTTCACTAAACTTTCAACAAATTTTCGCCCAATTTTCACCCAAATTTCACCAAATTTTCCACAAATTTTCACAAATTTTCACCCAAATTCCATCAAATTTTCGCTAACTCTCACCCAAATTTTACCCAAATTTTTCTCCAAATTTCACCCAAATTCCACCAAAATTTCATGCAAATGTCACCAATTTTTTACCAAATTTCACTCAAATTTCACTCAAATTTCACCGTATTTTCACCGTTTCTTCCCCAAATTTCACCCAAAATCCCCCAAATTTCACCCAAATTCCCCCCAAATTTCACTGAAATTCCCCCAAATTCACCGAATTTTTCTCCAAATTTCGCCCAAATCCCACCAAAATTTCACGCAAATGTCATCAAATTTCACTCAAATTTCACTGTATTTTCACAGTTTTTTCCCCTATTTTCACCATTTCTTCCCCAATTTTCACCCAAATTTACCCCAAAATTTCACTAAACTTTCAACAAATTTTCGCCCAATTTTCACCCAAATTTCACCAAATTTTCCACAAATTTTCACAAATTTTCACCCAAATTCCATCAAATTTTCGCTAACTCTCACCCAAATTTTACCCAAATTTTTCTCCAAATTTCACCCAAATTCCACCAAAATTTCATGCAAATGTCACCAATTTTTTACCAAATTTCACTCAAATTTCACTCAAATTTCACCGTATTTTCACCGTTTCTTCCCCAAATTTCACCCAAAATCCCCCAAATTTCACCCAAATTCCCCCCAAATTTCACTGAAATTCCCCCAAATTCACCAAATTTTCTAATTTTCTCCCCAAATCTTTTCCAGTCTCCCCACGGAGTGACGGTAGCCGTCGACTCCCGCGCCACAGCCGGTTCATACATCTCCTCCTAGTGCCCCAAATTTCACCCAAAATCACCCAAATTTACCCCAAATTTTCACCCAAATTTCACTAAACTTTCCACAAATTTTTGCCCAATTTTCACCCAAATTTCACCGAATTTTCACCAGAATTTCACAAAATTTCACCCAAATTTCATCAAATTTTCTCTAAATCTCACCCAAATTTCACCCAAATTTCACCCAATTTTTCTCCAAATTTCACCCAAATTTCACCTAAATTTTCTCCAAATTTCACCCAAATTTCACCTAAATTTTCTCCAAATTTCAGCCAAATTTCACCGAATTTTTCTCCAAATTTCACCCAAATTCCACCAAAATTTCACGCAAATGTCACCAATTTTTTACCAAATTTCACTCAAATTTCACTCAAATTTCACTGTATTTTCACCGTTTTTCCCCCAATTTTCACCATTTCTTCCCCAATTTTCACCCAATTTTCTCCCAAACTCCCGAAATTTCCCCCAAATAACCCAAATTCCCCATTCCTCTCCCCAGTCTCCCCACGGTGTGACAGTAGCCGTCGATTCCCGCGCCACAGCCGGTTCATACATCGCCTCCCAGTGCCCCAAATTTCACCCAAAATCACCCAAATTTACCCCAAATTTTCACCCAAATTTCACTAAACTTTCAACAAATTTTTGCCCAATTTTCACCCAAATTTCACCGAATTTTCACCAGAATTTCACAAAATTTCACCCAAATTCCATCAAATTTTCTCTAAATCTCACCCAAATTTCACCCAAATTTCACCGAATTTTTCTCCAAATTTCACCCAAATTTCACCAAAATTTCACGCAAATGTCACCAATTTTTTACCAAATTTCACTCAAATTTCAGGAATTTTTTACCAAATTTCACTCAAATTTCACTCAAATTTCACTGTATTTTCACCGTTTTTTCCCCAATTTTCACCGTTTCTTCCCCAAATTTCACCCAAACTCCCCTGAATCTTTGCAATTTTGCTCCAATTTCCCCAAATAACCCAAATCTCCCCGTTTCTCTCCCCAGTCTCCCCACGGAGTGACGGTAGCCGTCGACTCCCGCGCCACGGCTGGTTCCTACATCATGTCCCAGTGCCCCAAATTTCACCCTAATTTCATCCAAATTTTACTCAAATTTTACCCAGATTTTCACCAAATTTCCACAAACTTTCACCCAAATTTTCACAGATTTTTCATCGAATTTTCCCCAAATTTCACCCGATTTTCACTGAAATTCCCCCAAATGTCACTGAAATTCCCCCAAATTCACCAAATTTTCTCATTTTCTCCCGAAATCTTTCCCAGTCTCCCCACGGAGTGACAGTAGCCGTCGACTCCCGCGCCACAGCCGGTTCATACATCTCGTCCTAGTGCCCCAAATTTCACCCAAAATCACCCAAATTTACCCCAAATTTTCACCCAAATTTCACTAAACTTTCCACAAATTTTTGCCCAATTTTCACCCAAATTTCACCGAATTTTCACCAGAATTTCACAAAATTTCACCCAAATTCCATCAAATTTTCTCTAAATCTCACCCAAATTTCACCCAAATTTCACCGAATTTTTCTCCAAATTTCACCCAAATTTCACCCAATTTTTCTCCAAATTTCACCCAAATTTCACCTAAATTTTCTCCAAATTTCACCCAAATTTCACCTAAATTTTCTCCAAATTTCACCCAAATTCCACCAAAATTTCACGCAAATGTCACCAATTTTTTACCCAAATTTCACTCAAATTTCACCGTATTTTCACCGTTTCTTCCCCAAATTTCACCCAAAATCCCCCAATTTTCACCCAAATTCCCCCCAAATGTCACTGAAATTCCCCCAGTGTCCCCCAAATAACCCAAATCTCCCCGTTTCTCTGCCCAGTCTCCCCACGGAGTGACGGTAGCCGTCGACTCCCGCGCCACGGCCGGTTCCTACATCGCGTCGCAGTCGGTGCGGAAGGTTCTGCCGATCAGCCGCAGCGTGCTGGGCACCATGGCAGGGGGAGCTGCCGACTGCAGCTTCTGGCAGAGGCTGGTGGCACGGCAGTGCAGAGTGCAGGAGCTCAGGAATAAAGAGCCAGTCTCGGTAGCCGCCGCATCGAAGTTACTAGCCAACCTGGTTTACCAGTACAAGGGGATGGGGCTGAGCATGGGAACCATGGTGTGCGGATGGGACAAGAGAGGACCAGGTGAGTAGTGCAATATTCCTGATTTTTTCCAGGTTTTTTTTGGGATTTATTCTGATTTTTTTCCAATTTTTTAGGGATTTTTTTGAGATTTTATAAGATTTTTTGGGACTTTTTGCCAATTTTTTTCTAATTTTTTTGAGATTTTTTTCCAATTTTTTCTGATTTTTTGCTGAGTTTTTGCTGATTTTTCTGATTTTTTCCTGTGTTTTTTTTCCATTTTTTTCAGCTTTTTTGCGGATTTTTTCCAATTTTTCTCTGATTTTTTTCTGGGCTTTTTTCTGATTTTTTCAGATTTTTTCCAATTTTTCTGGGATTTTTTGCTGATTTTTTCGGGTTTTTTTCCAGATTTTTCTGCGATTTTTTTGGGAATTTTCTGTGATTTTTTGGGGTACTTCTGGGGTATTTTTGTCAGAGGCTGGTGGCACGGCAGTGCAGAGGGCAGGAGCTGAGAAATAAAGAGCCAGTCTCGGTGGCCACCGCCTCCAAGTTACTAGCCAACCTGGTGTACCAGTACAAGGGGATGGGGCTGAGCATGGGAACCATGGTGTGCGGATGGGACAAGAGAGGACCAGGTGAGTAGTGCAAGTTTTTCTGGTTTTTTGCAATTTTTTTTCAAATTTTTTTTAGGTTTTTTGGGGATTTATTCTGATTTTTTGGGGATTTTTTTCTGATTTTTTCTGGTTGTTCTTGTGATTTTTTGGACATTTTTTGCCAATTTTTTCTGATTTTTTTGCACATTTTTTGAATATTTTTTCTGATCTTTTTGCAATTTTATTGCAATTTTTTCCGATTTTTTGCCGAGTTTTTCAGGTTTTTTTGTTGATTTTTTGGGGATTTTTTCCAGATTTTTGCAGATTTTTTGCAGATTTTTTGCAGATTTTTTTCTGATATTTTTCTGATTTTTTGGGGATTTTTTCCGCTTTTATCTCTGATTTTTTTCGCATTTTCTTCTGATCTTTCCAGAGATTTTTTCCGATTTTTTCCCTTTTTTGTTCCCCATTTCTTTCCATTTTTTTTCTGATTTTTTTTCCATTTTTTCCCAAATTTTCTGGGATTTTTTGCTGATTTTTTCGGGTTTTTTTCCAGATTTTTCTGCGATTTTTTGGGACTTTTCGGGGTATATTTTGGGTCAGTTTGGGGCATTTCTGTCAGAGGCTGGTGGCATGGCAGTGCAGAGTGCAGAGCTCAGGAACAAGGAACCCGTCTCAGTAGCCACTGCGCCGAAGTTACTAGCCAACCTGGTTTACCAATATAAAGGAATGGGGCTGAGCATGGGAACCATGGGGTGCGGATGGGACAAGAGAGGACCAGGTGAGTAGTGCAATATCTCTGATTTTTGTTAGGTTTTTTGGGGATTTTTTCTGAATGTTTTCACCTTTTTTTGGGATTTTTTGGGGTTTTTTTTCCAGTTTTTTAGCAATTTTTTAGTTGGTTTTTTTTGTTGTTTTTTCCGATTTTTTTGCAGATTTTTTCTGATTTTTTTCCAGATTTTTGCAGATTTTTTGCAGATTTTTTTCTGATATTTTTCTGGGTTTTTGGGATTTTTTTCGCATTTTCTTCCGATCTTTCCAGAGCTTTTTTCTGATTTTTTCCCATTTTTTTCTGATTTTTTTTCCATTTTTTTCCCAATTTTTTCCCAAATTTTCTGGGATTTTTTGCTGATTTTTTCAGGGTTTTTTCTGATTTTTTCTGTGAATTTTTTGGGATGTTTTTGGGTATTTTTGGGTCAGTTTGGGGTGTTTCTAGCAGAGGCTGGTGGCCAGGCAGTGCAGAGTCCAGGAGCTCAGGAGTAAAGAGCCAGTCTCGGTGGCCACCGCCTCCAAACTGCTAGCCAACCTGGTCTATCAGTACAAGGGAATGGGGCTGAGCATGGGAACCATGGTGTGCGGATGGGACAAGAGAGGACCAGGTGAGTAGTGCAAGTTTTGGGTGGTTTGGGGATTTCTGGTCATTTTTTCCAATTTTTTTCAGGATTTTTTGGGATTTATTCTAATTTTTTTGCAGATTTTTTTGCCATTTTTTGCGATTTTTTTTCTGGTTTTTGGGGTTTTTTTTCCAATTTTTTTTCTTTTTTTCCTGATTTTTGGCTGGTTTTTTCCAGAATTTTTTTACAATTTTTAGCGATTTTTTTCTGATTTTTTCAGGATGTTTTTCTGATATTTTTTCCAATTTTTTGTGATTTTTTTCAAGATTTTTTTCCCTGATTTTTTTTCTGATTTTTTTCTGACTTTTCAGGATTTTTTTTAGATTTTTCCTGATTTTTTCTGATTTTTTTTCTGATGTTTTTCTGATCTTTTGCAGATTTATTTCCAATTATTCTGGGATTTTTTCTGTGATTTTCCCCCCATTTTCTGGTTACTTTTTGGTAATTTTTGGGTCAGTTTGGGGCATTTCTGGCACTGCGGTTGGCCAGGCAGTGCAGAGTGCAGAGCTCAGGAACAAGGAGCCATTTCAGTAGCCACAGGGTCACAGTTACTAGCCAACCTGGTGTACCAGTACAAAGGGATGGGGCTGAGCATGGGAACCATGGGGTGTGGATGGGATAAACGGGGACCAGGTGAGTACAAAAAAATTTGGATTTTTTCCTGATTTATTCTGATTTTTTTCTGATTTTTTACGATATTCTTCTGATTTTTTAGGGATTTTTTTGAGATTTTTCTGGGTTTTTTCTGATTTTTTGAGATTTTTTCTGATTTTTTTCTGATTTTTTCCATTTTTTTCTGATTTTTTTCTGATTATTTTTTCTGGGATTTTTTTCTGATTTTTTGGAGATTTTTTCCAATTTTTTCTGATTTTATTCTGATTTTTGGAGATTTTTTGTAGATTTTTTCTGATTTTTTGTGAATTTTTTTTCCCAAATTTTTTTATATTTTTTGTGGGGTTTTTCCAGATTTTTTTCTGATTTTTTTCTGATTTTTTTCCAATTATTTAGGGATTTTTTTCTGAATTTTTTGCAGATTTTCTGTGGATTTTTTCCAATTCTTTTCCGATTTTTTCCAAATTTTTTTCTGATTTTTTTTCCTGATCTTTCTGGGTTTTTTGTCCAATTTTTTGGGGGTTTTTTTGGGGTATTTTTGGGGTATTTTTGGGGTATTTGTGGCACTACTAATGGGACAGGAGAGCACCAGGTGAGTACAAAAAAATTTGGATTTTTTTTCTGAGTTATTCTGATTTTTTTTGGGTTTTTTCTGATTTTTTGGGGTTTTTTTCTGATTTTTGGGGGATTTTTTTGAGATTTTTTGGGGATTTTTTGTGGATTTTTTCTGATTCTTTCTGATTTTTTCGAGTTTTTTTCCAATTTTTTCTGATTTTTTTCTGATTTTTTCTGAAATTTTTTTTCCAATTTTTTCCCAATTTTTTTCCGATTTTTTCCAGATTTTTTTCTGATTTTTGGGGGATTTTTTTGATAATTTTTGGGGATTTTTTGGTGGATTTTTTCCAATTTTTTCTGATTTTTTCCTGATTTTTTTCTGATTTTTTTCCAAATTTTTTCTGATTTTTTCCAGTTTTTTTCAGACTTTTTTCTGAATTTTTTTGTTTCTGATTTTTTTCCAATTTTTTTGCAATTTTTTCCATAATTTTTTCTGATTTTTTTTCCCATTTTTTTCCCGATTTTTTCCATTTTTTTCCGATTTTTTCCACATTTTTTCCTGATTTTTTTTTTCCTTATCTTTCTGGATTTTTGTCCAATTTTTTGGGGACTTTTTGGGGTATTTTTGGGGGGAATTTTGGGGGGTTTTTTTGGGTTTTTTGGGGTATTTTTGGGGTATTTGGGGCACTACTAATGGGACAGGAGAGCACCAGGTGAATACAAAAAATTCGGATTTTTTTCTGATTTATTCTGATTTTTTTCACATTTTTTAGGGATTTTATGGGGATTTTTTCTGATTTTTTTGGGGATTTTTAGGGATTTTTTCAGATTTCTTTCCAATTTTTTCCCGATTTTTTCCGATTTTTTTACTATTTTTTTCCTGGTTTTTTTTTTAATTTTTTTCGCTTTTTTTCTCGGATTTTTTTCATCATTTCTTTCCGGACTTTTTGCTTTTTTTTCCATTTTTTTCCCAATTTTTCTGGGATTTTTTGCCAATTTTTTCCAGTTTTTTCCCCAATTTTTTGTGGATTTTTTCCCAATTTTTTTAGAGATTTTTTCAGATTTTTTGGGGATTTTTAGGGATTTTATCTGATTTTTTTTTCCAGATTTTTTGCATCTTTTTTCCGATTTTTTTCAGGTTTTTTTCTGATTTTTTGGGGATTTTTTTTTTTTTTTTTGCCCATAACTCACTAGCCACACCTTGAAATTCACTAGCCACACTCCAAAACTCACTAGCCGCACCTTAAACTTGGTAGCCACACCCCAAAATTTGGTAGCCACACCTGAAAACTCACTTGCCACACCCCAGAAATCGCTCCTGACCCCATTATCTCACTAGCCACACCGCCAATCTCACTAGCCACACCGCCAATCTCACTAGCCACACCCCCAAACTCACTAGCCCCTCTCCCCCCAGGTCTGTACTACATGGACAGCGAGGGCCAGCGCGTCTCCTAGCACTAGCCACACCCCAAACTCACTAGCCAAGCCCCAAAATCACTAGCCGCATCCATAAATCCACTAGCCACACCCCGAAAGTGACTAGCCACACCCCAAAACTCACTAGCTACACCCCCAAACTCACTTGCCAGACCCAGAAATTCACTAGCCACACTCCAGAAATCGCCCCTGACCCCATTATTTCACTAGCCACACCTCTAAATCCACTAGCCACACCCCAAACTCAGTAGCCACACCCAGAAACTCACTAGCCGCATCCCCAAACTCACTAGTCACACCTTGAAATCCAGTAGCCACACCCCCAAACTCACTAGCCACGCCTGTAAATTTACTAGCCACACCCCAAACTCACTAGCCACACCTCAGAATCCACTAACCACACCCCTAAATCCACTAGCCACACCCCCAAACTCACTAGCCACACCCGTAAATCCACTAGCCACACCTGTAAATCCACTAGCCACCCCCCTAAACTCACTAGCCCCTCTCCCTGCAGGTCTGTACTACGTGGACAGCGAGGGCCAGCGCGTCTCCTAGCACTAGCCACACCCCAAACTCACTAGCCACATCCATAAATCCAGTAGCCACACCCCAAAACTCACTAGCTACACCCCCAAACTCACTTGCCAGACCCAGAAATTCACTAGCCACACTCCAGAAATCGCCCCTGACCCCATTATTTCACTAGCCACACCTCTAAATCCACTAGCCACACCCCCGAACTCACTAGCCCCACCCCTAAATGCACTAGCCAAGTCTCCAAACTCACTAGCCACACTCCAGAAATCGCTCCTGACCCCATTATTTCACTAGCCACACCCCCAAACTCACTAGCCCTCTCCCCCCAGGTCTGTACTACGTGGACAGCGAGGGCCAGCGCGTCTCCTAGCACTAGCCACACCCCAAACTCACTAGCCAAGCCGCAAACTCACTAGCCACACCCCTAAATCCACTAGCCACACCCCCAAACTCACTAGCCCCACCCCTAAATGCACTAGCCAAGTCTCCAAACTCACTAGCCACACTCCAGAAATCGCTCCTGACCCCATTATTTCACTAGCCAATTCTCCAAACTCACTAGCCACACCTGTAAATTTACTAGCCAATTCTCCAAACTCACTAGCCCTCTCCCCGCAGGTCTGTACTACGTGGACAGCGAGGGCCAGCGCGTCTCCTAGCACTAGCCACACCCCAAAATCCACTAGCCACACCCCCAAACTCACTAGCCACACCCCTAAATCCACTAGCCACACCCCCAAACTCACTAGCCACACTCCAGAAATCGCTCCTGACCCCATTATTTCACTAGCCAATTCTCCAAACTCACTAGCCACACCTGTAAATTTACTAGCCACACCCCCAAACTCACTAGCCCTCTCCCCGCAGGTCTGTACTACGTGGACAGCGAGGGCCAGCGCGTCTCGGGCTCGGCGTTCGCGGTGGGCTCGGGCTCCTCCTACGCCTACGGCGTGCTGGACCGCGGGCTGGCTAGCCCGGTGGCTAGCGAGGAGGCGGCGTGCTCGCTGGCCCGGCGGGCGATCTACCAGGCGGCGCGGCGCGACGCGTACTCGGGGGAGCGGTCAGCGTCTTCCACGTGGGGCCGGAGGGGTGGCGGGAGGTCAGCAGGGACAACGTGCTGCGGCTGCAGGAGGAGTACGGCGAGTGAGGATTTGGGGGGAAAGTGGGATTTGGGGAAAATTGGGGAAAATTTGGGGAAAATCCGATGAAAAACGGTGGAAAAATGGCGAAAAAATGGTGAAAATCGGAATAAAAATGGTGAAAAAATGGTTGTTTTTGTGGGTTCTTTAATGGGGTTTGGGGTGGTTTGAGGGAGGTAGGAAAGGGTTAAAAACCGGAAGGGTTTTGGGGAGAAAATCTGGGATTTTGGGAAAATTTTGGTGAAAAAATGGAGAAAATATGATGAAAAATGGTGAAGAAATGGCGAAAATTGGATTTAAAATGGTGAAAAAATGTCATTTTTGGAGGTTTTTTGGGAAAGTTTTGATGTCAGAAAGGGTTAAAAACACTAGAGAAACTGAAATTTTTGGGGGAAAATCTGGAATTTTGGGAAAAATCTGGAATTTGGGGGGAAAAAATGGTGAAAAAATGGGAAAAATCTGATAAAAATGGTGGGAAAATGGTGAAAATTGGAATAAAAATGGCAGAAAAATGTTATTTTTTGTGGTTTTTTATATTTGATTTTGGTGTCAGAAAACAGTGAAAAATCCCAGAGAAACTCGTGAAATTCTGGGGGAAAAAAGTGGAATTTTGGGGGAAAAAAATTGGGTGAAAAAATGGGGAAAATTGGAGGAAAAATGGTGAAAATCAGTGAAAAAATGGTGAAAAAATGGGGAAAATTGGAGTAAAAATGGTGAAAAAATGGAATAAAAATGGTGAAAAACATGGAAATTCTGTGGGAAAATTGGAGTTTTTGGGTTTTTTAAAATGGAGATTTTGGGGTGAAAACTGCAGGAATTTTTGGGGATAAATTGGGTGATTTTGGGTGATTTTGGGTGATTTTTGGTGTTTTTTGGGTGATTTTGGGGTTTTTTTAGGTGATTTTTGGGTGATTTTTTAATTACTTTTTGGGTGAGTTTTGGATGGTTTTTGGGTGATTTTGGGTGTTTTTGGGTGTTTTTGGGTGATTTTGGGTGATTTTGGGTGTTTTTGGGTGATTTTTGGGTGATTTTGGGTGTTTTTTGGGTGTTTTTTGGGTGATTTTGGATGATTTTGGGTGTTTTTGGGTGATTTTGGGTGATTTTTGGGTGTTTTTGGGTGATTTTGGGTGATTTTTGGGTGTTTTTTGGGTGATTTTGGGTGATTTTTGGGTGTTTTTTGGGTGATTTTGGGTGATTTTTGGGTGGTTTTGGGTGATTTTGGGTGATTTTGGGTGTTTTTGGGTGATTTTGGATGATTTGGGGTGATTTTGGGTGATTTTGGGTGATTTTTGGGTGATTTTGGGTGATTTTAGGTGATTTTTGGGTGATTTTTGGGGTGATTTGGGGTGATTTTGGGGGATTTTGGGGGATTTTGGGGGATTTGGGGTGATTTTGGTTGGTTTTGGGTGGTTTTGGGTGATTTTGGGTGATTTCGGGTGATTTGGGGTGATTTTTGGGTGTTTTTTGGGTGATTTTGGGTGATTTTGGGTGATTTTGGGGGATTTTGGGTGATTTTGGGTGTCAGGAGGTGTGGGCAGCGCTCAGCTGGCGGGAGGTCAGCAGGGACAACGTGCTGCGGCTGCAGGAGGAGTACGGGGAGGGAGGATTTGGGGGAAAAGTGGGATTTTGGGAAAAATTGGGGAAAACCGGGAAAATTCGGTGAAAAAATGGCGAAAATCTGACAAAAAATGGTGAAAAAATGGAGAAAATCAGAATAAAACTGTTGGAGAAATGGTTGTGTTTTGTGGTTTTTATTTATTGGGTTTAAGGAGGTTCGAAAGGGTTAAAAACCGGAAGGGTTTTGGGGAGAAAATGTGGGATTTTGGGAAAATTTTCACTGAAAAAATGGTGAAAATCTGATAAGGAATGGTGGAAAAATGGTGAAAATTGGAATAAAAATGGTGGGAAAATCATGATTTTTGTGGGTTTTTTGTTGGGTTTGGGGAGGTAGGAAAGGGTTAAAAAGTGGAACGGCTTTGGGGAGAAAAAGTGGGATTTTGGGAAATTTCAGTGAAAAAATAGAGAAAATCTGATGAAAAACGGTGGAAAAATGGAATAAAAATGGTGGGAAAATCATCGTTTTTGTAGTTTTTAATGGAGTTTTTGGGGTGAAAACTGCAGGAATTTTTGGGGCTAAATTGGGTGATTTTGGGTGATTTTTGGGTGATTTTGGGTGAATTTTGGATTATTTTTTGGGTGGTTTTTGGGTGATTTTTGGATGTTTTTGGATTTTTTTGGTGATTTTTTTGGGTGATTTTTGGTGGTTTTTGGGTGATTTTTGGGTGTTTTTTGGGTGTTTTTTAGGGATTTTGGGTGTTTTTTGGGTGATTTTTGGGTGATTTTTGGTGTTTTTTGGGTATTTTTTGGGTGATTTTGGGTGATTTTGAGGGATTTTGGGTGTTTTTTTGGTGATTTTGGGTGATTTTGGATGTTTTTTAGGTATTTTTTGGGTGTTTTTTAGGGATTTTGGGTGTTTTTTTGGTGATTTTGGGTGATTTTGGATGTTTTTTAGGTATTTTTTGGGTGTTTTTTGGGTGATTTTTGGGTATTTTTCGGGTGTTTTTTGGGTGATTTTTGGGTGATTTTTGTGATTTTGGGTGATTTTCCCACGAGAGAAACCGGAAAAAACCAAAAAACTCCTAAAAACCCCCAAAAACGGCGGAAACAGCCGAAAAAATCCGAAAGGTCACGAAAAAATCCGGAAACACCCGAAAATCTACGAAAAATTCCGAAAACTCACGAGAAAAACCGGAAGCAGCCGGGAAAACCCGAAAACAGCCGAAAATCCACGAGAATAACCGGAACAATCCGAAAAATCCCGGAAGGCTCCGAAAACTGCCGGAAACAGACGAAAGTTACCGGAAGCAGCCGAAAAACCCCGGAAACACACGAGCAGCGACGACAAGCACCGGAAATAGCCGAAAAGCCCCGAAAGGCTCCGGAAACTCCCGAAGCGCGGCGGCGTAAACTGCCGAACCCCCCTCGGAGGAAGTCCCGCCCCGTGCGGGAGCGGAAGCGGCGGCGGCGCTGCGCCACAGCAAGATGGCGGACGGGGAGGAGGTGACGCTGGACGGGCGGCCTTTGCAGTCGCTGCGGGTCGCGGATCTGAAAGCGGCGCTGGAGCAGCGCGGGCTGGCCAAGAGCGGGCAGAAGAGCGCGCTGGTGAAGAGGCTGAAGGGGGTGAGAGAAGGGAGGGAAGGGAGGGGAGGGAGCGAGCGTGAGGGAAGGGGGGGGGGGGGGGGGGGGCGGGAAAATGGCGGCGCATGCGCGGTGAGGCTGAGGGTGAGGGGAGTTCGCGCCAAGCTGAGGGGAGGGGGGAAAAGAGGTTATTTTGGGGGAAAATAGGGGTTTTTTGGGGAAAATGAGGGGTTTTGAGGGGAAAATGAGGGGTTTTGAGGGGAAAATGAGGTTTTATGAGGGAAAAAAGGGGAGTTTTGAGGGGAAAATGAGGGTTTGGAGGTGGAAAGTGAGGGGGTGAGCGGTGAGGGGAGTTCGCGCCAAGCTGAGGGGAGGGAGGAAAGGAGGTTATTTTGGGGGAAAATAGGGGTTTTTTGAGGGGAAAAAAGGGGAATTTTGAGGAAAAATAGTGGTGTTCTGAGGGAAAATGTGGAGTTTTGAGGGGAAAATGAGGTTTTTGGGGTGGAAAGTGAGGAGTGAGGGGAGTTCGCGCCAAGCTGAGGGGAGGGGGGAAAGGGGTTATTTTGGGGGGAAATAGGGGTTTTTTGAGGGGAAAATGAGGGTTTTTGAGGGGAAAATGAGGGTTTGGAGGTGGAAAAAGTGGTTTTGTGGGGTGGAAATTATGGTTTTTGGGGTGGAAAGTGAGGGGTGAGGGGAGTTCCCGCCAAGCGTGAGGGGACGGGGGGAAAATGGGTTTTTTTGAGGGAAAAAGGGGTTTTTTGAGGGAAAAAGGGGTTTTTTGAGGGGAAAAAGGGGATTTTTGGGGTGAAAATGAGGGTTTTTGAGGGGAAAATGAGGTTTTATGAGGGAAAAAAGGGGAGTTTTGAGGGGAAAATGAGGGTTTGGAGGTGGAAAGTGAGGGGTGAGGGGAGTTCCCGCCAAGCGTGAGGGGACGGGGGGAAATGGGGATTTTTGAGGGAAAAATGGCCATTTTTGAAGGAAAAAAAGCAATTTTTGAAGGAAAAAGGGGGATTTTTGAGGGAAAATGCTGGTTTTATGAGGGAAAAAAGGGGAGTTTTGAGGGGGAAATGAGGTTTTGGAGGTGGAAAGTGAGGGGTGAGGGGAGTTCGTGCCAAGCGTGAGGGGATGGGGAAAAAAAAGATGTTTTTGAGGGGAAAAAAGGGTTTTTGGAGGAAAATGAGGTGGGAAATGAGGAGTTTGGGGTGGGAAATGTGGGTTTTTGGTGAAAAAAAGAGGGTTTTGGGGTGGGAAATGAGGTTTTTCAATAAGAAGATGAGGGGTGAGGGGAGTTCCCACCAAGTGTGAGGGGAGTGGGGAAAAATGAGGTTTTTAGGGTGAAAATAGTGGTTTTTTGAGGGAACAAAGAGAGTTTTTCAGGGAAAAAAGGGGTTTTGGGGTGGAAAAAGTGTTTTTTGGGGTGGAAAAAGAGGGGTTTTTTTGGCAAAAAAATAGGTTTTGGGGTGGAAAATGAGGGGTTTGGGGCTCTGAGGGGATTTGCTGCCAAGGGTGAGGGGAAAGGTGGGAAAAAGGTGGAAAATTAGGGGTTTTTGGGGAATAAAAGATTTTTTTGGGGGAAAAGGGTGGGGAAAGAGCGGTTTGGCGTGGAAAAAAGTGGTTTTAGGGGTGGAAATTGTGGGTTTTGGGGTGGAAAATGAGGTTTTTGGGGTGGGAAATGAGGGGTGAGGGGAGTTCCTGCCAAGCATGAGGGGAGGGGAGAAAAAAGAGGTTTTTTTGGGTGAAAATAGTGGTTTTTTGGGGTAAAAAGGGATTTTTGGGTAAAAAGAGAGCTGGAAATAGAGGTTTTAGGGGTGGAAATTGTGTTTTTTGGGGTAAAAATGAGATTTTTGGGGTGGAAAAGGAGATTTTGGGGTGGAAAGTCAAGGGAGTTCCCGCCAAGCAGGAGGGGAGTGGGGAAAAATGAGGTTTTTTGGGGAAAAAAGAGAGTTTTTCGGGAAAAAGAGGTTTTTCTGGGGAAAAAGAGGTTTTTCTGGGGAAAAATGAGGGTTTTGGGGGGAAAATGAGTTTTTTTGGGGAAAAATTAAGAGTTTTGGGGGAAAATGAGGGTTTTTTGGGGAAAAAAGGGATTATGAGGGAAAAATGAAGGTTTTGGGGTGGAGAAAGGGGTGAGAATAGAAGTTTTTTGGGGAAAAAAGAGGTTTTTTGGGGAAAAAAATGGGTTTGGGGGTGGAGAAAGAGCTTTTTGGTGAAAAATAGGTTTTTGGGGTGAAAAAAGTGGTTTTTGGGGTGGAAAAAGGAGGTTTTTGGGGTGAAAAAAGGGATTTTTGGGGTAGCAAAAGTGGGTTTTGGGTAAAAAAAAAAGGTTTTTGGATTAAAAAAAAGAAGTTTTTGGGTTAAAATCCACGTGGGAAAAGAGATTTTTGGGGTGGAAAACCAGATTTTGGGTAAAAAAAAGATTTTGGAGTGAAAAAGGAGGTTTTTGGGTGGAAAAAGTGGGTTTTTTGGGGTGAAAATTTCGAGTGTTTGGTGCATTAGAAATGCAGATTTTTGGGTGAAAATTTGGGGATTTTGGGGTGGAAATTTCAGGAAAAATTAAATAAATGATAAATTTGATTGCTGAGGATCTAAAATTTAATTTTTTTTGGTTTTTTTGCCCCAAATTCAGGCGCTGATGTTGGAAAATCTCCAGAAGCATTCCAGTCCTCATCCAACCTTCCAGCCAAACTCCCAGGTGAGAATCCCAAAATTAGCCAAAATTCACTCAAAATTCACTCAAAATTCACCCAAAAATCACCCAAAATTCACTCAAAGTTCACCCCAAATTCACCCAAAAATCACCCAAAATTTACTCAAAGATCACCCAAAATTCACAAAAAATTCGCCCCAAAATCACCCAAATTCACCCAAAATTCGTCCAAAATTTGCTCAAAATTCACTAAAAATTCACCCAAAATTCACCCAGAAATTGCCCAAAATTCACCCAAAAATCACCCAAAATTCACTAAAAATTCACTCAAAATTCAGTTTGATTTCCCAAAATTTGCTTGAATTTCTCAAAATTCTCCTAAATTCACCCAAAATTCCCTTAAAATTCCTTCAAAATTCACTCAAATTCACCCAGAATATACTCAAAATTCATTTTAATTCCCAAAATTGCCTTAAATTCCTGAAAATCCTTAAATTCATCCAAAATTTCCCAAAATACCCCAAAATTCACCCAAAATACACTCAAAATTCACCCAAAATTAACCAAAATTCACCCAAAATTTGCTCAAAATTCCTGTAATTGGTCAAAGTTCTCTTTAATTTGTCAAAATTGCCTTAAATTCACCCAAAATTCCCTTAAAATTCTCTCAAATTCCTCCAAATTCTTTCAAAGTTCTCTTCAAATTCCTTTAAATTCACCCAAAATTCTTTAAAATTCACTTAAATTTCATTTTAATTCCCCAAAATTCATTCAAAATCCCCCAAAATTCCATCAAATTCCCCCCAAATTCCTTTCAATTCCCCAAAATTCCTTAAAATTTTCCTAAGTTCACCCAAAATTCCCTTAAAATTTCAAAAAAAATTCCTTTCAATTCCCAAAATTCGTTCAAATTTCCCCAAATTATTCCAAATTCCCCCAAAACTCCTTGAAATTCTCCTAAAATCCCTCAAAATTTCCCCAAAATCTCCTTCAATTTCCCCCAAAATGCCTCAAAAAATGTAAAAAAAGCCCAAAAAAAACAAGAAAAGAGGAAAGATTACTAAAAACCATTTTAAAATCCTAAAAAAATGGGAAAAAATCCCTAAAAATCCAAAATCATCCTAAAAAAAGTCTAAAAATTTCAGTAAATTCTTTCCAATTCCTTCAAAATTCTCTCAAAATTCATCCTAAATTCTCTCAGAATTCTCCAAAATTCCTTTTAATTCCCAAAATTCCCCAAATTCCCTCAAAATTCCCTTAAAATGCTCTCAAAATTCCTTCAATTTTCCCTAAATTCCTTCAAATTCCTTCAAAATCTCTTTCAATTTCCCCCAAAATGCCTCAAAAAATGGGAGGAAAATGAAAAAAAAAAAGTAAAAAAAGGTAAAAACCATTAAAAATTACCAAAAAATTGCCAAAAAAATGGGGAAAAAATATCAAAAAATGCCAAATCTTCCCAAAATTTTGGGAATTCCCAATTTTTGTCATTCGGGGATAAAACAGTTCCAAGAAACCCTAAAATTGTTTTTAAAAAACAAAAAAAGGTAAAAAAGAGTTTAGAAAAAGGGAAAAGATCACTAAAAAATCGCAAAAAAATTAGGGAAAAAAAATCCCAAAAAATCGGAGAAAAATCCCAAAAATCCCGAAATGATCCCAAAAATTTGGGAATTTTCCTTTTTTTGCAGATGGGAGTAAAACAGCTTCTGGAGACTCAAAAATCCCCAAAAAAAAAGTCCAAAAAGAAAGTTTAAAAAAAGCGAAAAATCGCTCAAAATCACAGAAAAATTGCAGAAAAATTTAGGAAAAAATCTTAAAAAATCGGAAAAGAATCCCAAAAAACCCGAAATAATCCCAAAAATTTGGGAATTTTCCTTTTTTGCAGATGGGAGTAAAACAGGTTTTGGAGACTTCAAAATCCCCAAAAAAAAAGTCCAAAAAAAAAGTTAAAAAAAGCGAAAAATCCCTCCAAATCACAAAAAAATCGCAAAAAAAATCGGAAAAAAATTCTTAAAAAATCAGAAAAAAATCCCGAAAAATCAGAGAATAATCCTAAAAATCCCGAAATGATCCCAAAAATGTGGGAATTTTCCTTTTTTTGCAGATGGGAGTAAAACAGGTTTTGGAGACTCAAAAATCCCAAAAAAGAAGTCCAAAAAAAAAAGTTAAAAAAAATGAAAAATCACTCAAAATCACAAAAAAATCGCAGAAAAATTCAGAAAAAAATCTTAAAAAATTGGAAAAAAATCCCAAAAAATCAGAGAATAATCCTAAAAATCCCAAAATGATCCCAAAAATGTGGGAATTTTTTTTTTTTTGCAGATGGGAGTAAAACAGGTTTTGGAGACTCAAAAATCTCTAAAAAAAAGTCCAAAAAAAAAAAAAGTTAAAAAAAGCAAAAATCGCTCTAAATCACAGAAAAATCGCAGGAAAATTCAGAAAAAAATCCTAAAAAATCAGGAAAAAAACCCAAGAAGTCGGAAAAAAATCCCAAAAAACCCGAAATGATCCCAAAAATTTGGGAATTTTCCCTTTTTGCAGATGGGAGTAAAACAACTTTTGGAGACTTAAAAATCCCCCCAAAAAAAGTAAAAAAAAAAAGTTAAAAAAAGCAAAATATCGCTCCAAATCACAGAAAAATCGCAAAAAAAATCGGAAAAAAAATCCTAAAAAATCGGAAAAAAATCCCAAAAAATCGGAAAAAAATCCCAAAAAACCCGAAATAATCCCAAAAATTTGGGAATTTTCCTTTTTTTGCAGATTGGAGTTAAACAGCTTCTGGAGACTTAAAAATCCCCCAAAAAAAAGTCCAAAAAAAAAAGTTAAAAAAAGCGAAAAATCACTCAAAATCACAAAAAAATCGCAGAAAAATTCAGAAAAAAATCTTAAAAAATCGGAAAAAAATCCCAAAAAACCTGAAATGATCCCAAAAATTTGGGAATTTTCCTTTTTTGCAGATGGGAGTAAAACAGCTTCTGGAGACTCAAAAATCCCCCAAAAAGCAAAAAAAAAAGATAAAAAGGGCAAAAAATCCCTCAAAATCACAGAAAAATCACCAAAATAACTGGAAAAAAATCCCCAAAAAATCCTAAATTTTTGGGAATTCCAATTTTTGGCATTTGGGGGTAAAACACCTCCTGGAGACTTAAAAATCCCCCAAAAATGCCCTAAAAAAAGGAAAAAAGGCCAAAAAAAAGCAAAAAAAATCACTTAAATCTCAGCAAAACATCGCAAAAAAATTTGAAAAAAAAATCCCAAAAAATCAGGAAAAAACCCCAAAATGACCCTGAAATGTTGAGAATTCCCAGTTTTTGCCATCTGGGGATAAAACAGCTTCTGGAGACTCAAAAATTTCTAAGAAGAAAGGAGAAAAGTACAAAAAAAGAGCAAAAAAAGAGAAAAAAAATTTCCAAAAATTGCTAAAAATTACCAAAAAATCACAAAAGAATTCTGAAAAAAATAAAAAAAAATGGGGAAAAAATGCCAAAAAACCCGAAATGATCTCAAAAAATTGGGAATTTTCTTTTTTTTGCAGATGGGAGTAAAACAGCTGCTGGAGACTCAAAAATCCCCCAAAAATGCCCCAAAAAAAGCAAAAAAAAAAACCAAAGAGAAAAAAGGCAAAAAATTGCTCAAAATCACAGAAAAATCGCCATAAAATGGGAAAAAATCCCAAATTTTTGAGAATTCCCAACTTTTGGCACCTGGGGGTACACCAGGTATTTGAGACTTAAAAATCACTTTTAAATGGCCCCAAAAAAGGTAAAAAAAGCCAAAAAAGGTAAAAAAAAATCACTAAAAATCAGTGAAAAATCACAAAAACATCTGAAAAAAATCAGAAAAAATCAGGAAAAAATCGAAAATTTACCAAAATGTGGGAATTTTGGTTTTTTTGCAGATGGGAGAAGCCATGGGGCAGAACAGCTTCATCAAGGAATATCTGGAGAAACAACAGGAGCTTCTGCAGCAGAGAAGGGAAACTCCTGAGCCTCACGGTGAGACCTGAAAAACACTGAATTTAACCCAAAAAAATAGCTGTGAAGGTGGGAAATTCATGTGGAAAAATTGGTGGGATTTGCAGGAAAAAGTGGTGGAATTTGGGGGAAAAATCTGCAAAAAATTGGGGGAAAATTGGGGAAAAATCTGCAGAAAATCGGAAAAAAATTGGCAAAAAATTGGGGAAAAATCAGCAAAAAATTGAGGGAAAATTGCCAAAAAATCGAAAAAATCAGCAAAAAATTGAGGGAAATTTGGGGGAAAATTGGCAAAATCTGGGAGAAATTAGCAAAAGGTCGGCAAAAAATAGGGAGAAAATTGGGGGAAAATTGGCAAAAAATAGGAGGAAAATTGGAAAAAAATGAGCAAAAAATTGGGGGGAAATTGGCAAAAAATCTGAAAAAAATCAGCAAAAAATTGGGAAAAAATTGGCAGAAAATCGGCCAAAAATTGGGGGAAAATTGGGAAAAAATAAAAAATTGGGGGGAAATTGGCAAAAAAATCAGAAAAAAATTGGGGGAAATTTGGTAAAAAAAGCAAAAAATTGGCAAAAACTCGGCAAAAAAATTGGGGGAAAATCTGTAAAAAATGAGTAAAAAATTGGGCAAAAATTGGCAAAAAATTGGGGGAAAATCAGCAAAAAATTGGGGGAAAATTGGCAAAAAATTGAGGAAAAATTGAATTTAAATTGGCAAAAAATCAGCAAAAATTTGGAAAAAACTGGCAAAAGATCAGCAAAAAATTGAGGGGAAAATTGACAAAAAATCAGCAAAAACTTGGGGGAAAATTGGCAAAAGAATCAGAAAAATTTGGTTTAAAATTGGCAAAAAATCAGCAAAAAATTGGGGGGAAATTGGCAAAAAATTGGGGGAAATCTGCAAAAAATTGAGGAAAAATTGAATTAAAATTGGCAAAAAATCAGCAAAAAATTGGGGGAAATTGTCAAAAAAATCAGCAAAAATATCAGCAAAACATTGGGGAAAATTGGCAAAAAATCGGTAAAAAATTGGCAAAAAATCAACAAAAAATTGGGGGAAAATTGGCAAAAAATTCCCAAATTTCCACGGAAAAATCTGAATTTCCACCAAAAAATTACTCTAAAAATTCGTTAAAATATCCCCAAAAATCGATTAAATTTCCACCAAAAATGGTGCAAAAAGTCCCCAAAATTTCCACTTGAAAAATTCCACAAAAATTCCATTAAACAATTTGCAAAACTACCCAGAAAGTCCCAAAGTTTCCCAAAAAAATTCCCAAAATTTCCACCAAAAATACCCAAAAAATCCCAAAGTTTCCCCAAAAAAATTCCAAAATTTCCCCAAAAAATCAACAAAATCCCCCAAAAATTGCCTAAGAATTTTAATAAAAATTTCTGCAAAAAACCCCCAAAAATTAGCAATTTCTGACTTGAAAAACCCCAATTTCACCCCCCCAAAAAAGCTGAATTTATCCCAAAAAATTACCTGAAATTTACACAACCCCAAAAGATTTGGTAAAAATTCCCCAAAAAAGGACTTAAATTTCCTGAAGTATTTCTGAAAAATTCTGAAAATTTCCACCAAAAATCCCCAAAATATTTGCAAAATTTCCACCAAAAATTCACAAAATTTCTACCAAAAATCCCCAAAATATTTGCAAAATTTCCACCAAAAATTCTGAAAATTTCTACCAAAAATCCCCAAAATATTTGCAAATATTCCACCAAAAATTCACAAAATTTCCACCAAAAATCCCAAAATATTTGGGAAATTTTCACAAAAAATTCACAGAATTTCTACCAAAAATGGTAAAAATTTGACCAAAAAGGATGAAAATTTACTTGAAAAATTTCTGAAAAATTGGCAAAATTTCCACCAAAAATCCCAAAAATATTTGGGAAATTTCCACCAAAAATTCCCCAAAAATCCTGAAAAAAATTTCCAAAAAAACACCAAAAATTCCCCAAAAATCCTTTAAAAAATCTACAAAAATCCCAAAAAATCTTCTAAAAAACTTCCCAAAAATCCCGAAAAATCTTTAAAAAACTTCCTTAATTTTCCCTAAAATTCCCCAAAATTTCCTGAGAAAACTCCAAATTTTGGTTAATTTTTTTCAGCCTCAGCAGAGCAAGGTGAGGAGGAGGAAGAGGAGGAGGAAGGAGCAGCCAAGAAGGAGAGGAGGAGGATGGTGAGAATTTTGGGATGAATTCCTGGGATTTTGGGGTTTTCCGTAAAATTTGGGGGTTTTCCCACAAAATACAGATTTTTTCCCACAAAATTCAAGTTTTTTTCCACAAAATTTGGGTTTTTTTCCAAAAAATTTGGAGTTTTTTCCACAAAATTTGTGGGTTTTTTCCCACAAAATTTACGGTTTTTTTCACACAAAATTCAGATTTTTTTCCATCAAATTTGGTTTTTTTTTCTACAAAATTCAAGTTTTTTTCCACAAAATTTAGGGTTTTTCTACCCAAAATTTGGGGTTTTTTCCCACAAAATTCAAGGTTTTTTCCACAAAATTTGGGGGGTTTTCCAGAAAATTTGGAGTTTTTCCCACAAAATTTAGGATTTTTTTCACACAAAATTCAGATTTTTTTCCCCAAAATTGGGGGTTTTTCTCCCAAAATTCAGGTTTTTTTCCACAAAATTCTACTTTTTTCCCCCCAGAATTTTTTCTTCATTTTTTTAGGTAACTTTTCTCCATTTTTGGGTTGAATTTTCCTCATTTTTAGGCAAATTTTGGGTCAATTTTCCCCAATTTTGGGTCAAATTTCTGTCATTTTTAGGTCATTTTTGGGGAAATTTTCTCTCATTTTTTGCTGAATTTTGGATCAATTTCTTCTCATTTTTCAGGTAAATTTTCTCCATTTTTAGGCGAATTTTGGGTCAATTGTCCTAATTTTTGGGTCAAATTTCCATCATTTTTATCTCCATTTTGGATCAATTTCTTCTCATTTTTTAGCTAAATTTTCCCCATTTTTGGGTGAATTTTCGGTGAATTTTCCCCAATTTTGGGTCAAATTTCTGTCATTTTTAGATCATTTTTGGGGCAATTTTCTCTCATTTTTTAGATGATTTTTCCCCATTTTTGGGTCAAATTTCTCTCATTTTTAGCTCAATTTTGGATCAATTTCCCCTCATTTTTCAGATGAATTTTCCTAATTTTTGGGCCAATTTGGGTGAATTTTCCTCATTTTTAGGTCAATTTTGGGTCAATTTTCTCTCATTTTTTTAGATAAATTTTCCTCATCTTTCGGTCAGTTTTGGGTGAATTTTCTCCATTTTTGGATAAATTTTGGGTGAATTTCCCCCATTTTTGGGTCGAATTTCCCTCATTTTTTACCTAAATTTTCTCCATTTTTGGGTCAATTTTTACACCATTTTTGGATCTAATTTTCCTCATTTTTAGGTTAATTTTGGGTCAATTTTCTTTCATTTTTCAGCTAATTTTTCTCTATTTTTAGGTTTGATTTTTACCATATTTTCCCCATTTTTGGGTTAAATTTCTCTCATTTTTAGCTCAATTTTGGGTCAGTTTCTCCTCATTTTTTAGCTAAATTTTCCCCATTTTTGGGCCAATTTGGGTGAATTTTCCCCATTTTTGGGTCAATTTGGGTGAATTTTCCCCATTTTTGGGTCAAATTTCCTTCATTTTTCTGTCAATTTTGGGTCAATTTTCCCACATTTTTTAGCTAAATTTTAAGTCAATTTTCTCCATTTTTGGGTCGAATTTTCCTCATTTTTGGGTCAATTTTCTCCATTTTTGGGCCAATTTTGGGTTGAATTTTCCTCATTTTTGCGTCATTTTTTAGCAAAATTTTAGGTCAATTTTCTCCATTTTTGGGTTTAATTTTTCTTATTTTTGGGTCAATTTTGGGTTGAATTTTCTCCATTTTTGGGTCAAATTTTTCTCATTTTTGGGTCATTTTTAGCTGAATTTCAGGTCAATTTCCTCCATTTTTGGGTTGAATTTTCCTCATTTTTGGGTCAAAATTTCCTCATTTTTGGGTCAATTTTGGGTCAAATTTCACTCATTTTTTAGCTCAATTTTAGGTCAATTTTCTCCATTTTTGAGTCAAATTTTCTCATTTTTGGGTCAATTTTCTCCATTTTTGGGTCAATTTTGGGTGGAATTTTCCTCATTTTTGGGTCATTTTTTCTTATTTTTCAAATAAATTTTCTCCATTTTTGGGTCAATTTTGGGTGAAGTTTCTCCATTTTTGGGTCGAATTTTCCTCATTTTTAGCTCGATTTGGGGTCTAATTTCTCTCATTTTTAGCTAAATTTTTGGGTCAAATTTCTCCATTTTTAGGTCATTTTTGAGTCAATTTTGGCTTGAATTTTCCCCATTTTTGGGTTTAATTTTTACCATATATTCCCCATTTTTGGGTCAATTTTGGGTCAAATTTTCTCCATTTTTGGGTCGAATTTTCTCATTTTTGGGTAAATTTTGGGTCGAATTTTCTCCATTTTTGGGTGAATTTTCCTCATTTTTAGCTCATTTTTGGGTCAATTTTGGGTCAATTTTTGTTTAAATTTTCTCCAAATTTTTCCCAATTTCCTCTCATTTCCTCCCAGACCCGCTCGGCCCCTCCCCCCTCGGTCAGCCCCTCCCCCCCGCTCGGCGCGGCGCCGCCCCTCCCCCCACCCTGGCGCCCCGGAGGAGGAAGAGGAAGAGGAGGAGGAGGAGGAGGAAGAGGAAGAGGAAGAAGAGGAGGAAGAGGAAGAGGAAACCCAAAAACTTCCGGGAAAAACCCCAAAAAAACCGGAAACGGCGGAGAAACCCAAACCGGAAGCCACCCCTCCCCCACCGGAAGTCGTCGTTCCCGCACCGGAAATAGTCATTTCCGCGCCGGAAGTCAAAGAGAGCAAGCCGGAAGTAGCTATTTCCGCACCGGAAGTCACCACTCCCGCACCGGAAATCGCTGTTTCCGCACCGGAAGTCACCGTTCATACACCGGAACTCGAGATTTCCGCGCCGGAAGCCGCCCAGCCCGTACCGGAAGTGGAAATTATCTCAGCGGAAGCGGAAGTGCCACCACCGGAAGTGACCCAAGCGGAAGCAGATGTGGAGATGGCCGAACCGGAAGTGACCCCACCGGAAGTCCCCGCAAAAGGGGAGGAGCTTGCCGGGGAGGGGGAGGGGCCGCCGGAAGCGGAGGGGGAGGAGCCGCCGCCCCTCCCCCCTCCCGGAAGCCACGCCCCCTCGGCGCCCCTCCCCCAGCCCTTCCTCCTCCTCCTCGTCCCCTCCCCCCTCCCCCCCCGGCATGACGTCACCGGCGGGGGGGGGCTGAGGTGAGTCGGGGGGCGGGGCTGAGGGGAGGGGGCGGGGCTAAGCGGGTTGGCCACGCCCCCTTCCCACACTGACTTCCGGTTTGTGCCGCAGGAGGAGGGGGAGGGGCGGCCGGAAGTGAGCGCTGGGGAGGAGAGGTGAGTGGGGGGAGGGGCGGGAGTGACGTCATCGGGCGGGGGAGGGGCTGGAGTGATGTCATAGGGTGGGAAGGGGCGGAATTTTGGAAAATTTGGGGAACTTTGGGGAAATTCGGGTTGTTAATTAGGGCAGGAGGAGAATTTGGGGAAATTTTGGGGAATTTTAAGATGTTTGATTGGAATTGTGGTCATTTTGGGTCCAAAATTCGGGTGTTTGGGGTGAATTTGGGGAATTTTAGGGTTTTTAATTGGGTCTGGGTTCATTTTGGGTCCCAAATTTGGATTTTTGGGTCCCAAAATTGGTTCTGGGGTCATTTTTGGGGCGAATTTGGGGAATTTTAGGATCCTTAACTGGGTCTGGGTTCATTTGGGGTTTCAAATTTGGGGTTTTGTTTCCTAAATTGGTTCTGGGGTCATTTTTGGGGCGAATTTGGGGAATTTTGGGGTCAAGAATTGGTTCTGGGGTCATTTTGGGTCCAAAATTTCAGGTTTTGGGTCCAAAATTAGGGGTTTTGGGTCTCTGAATTGAGTCTGGGGATCATTTTGGGGTCCAAATTTAGGGTTTTTGGCTGAATTTGGGGAATTTTTGGGTTCTAAATTGGGTCTGGGGTGATTTGGGGGCAAATTTGGGGAATTTTAGACTCTTTGAATGGGTTTGGGGGGGTGGGGTTTGGGTGTGGGGTGATTTTGGGTCCCAAATTTGGGGTTTTGGGTCCCTGAATTGAGTCTGGGATCATTTTGGGGTCCAAATTTAGGGTTTTGGGGTGAATTTAGGGAATTTTTGGGTCTGGAATTGGGTCTGGGGTCATTTTTGGGTCCAAATTTGGGTCTTTGGCACCTTAAATTGCATCTGGGATCATTTTGGGTCCAAAATTTGGGATTTTGGGTCCCAAATTTGGGGGTTTGGGGTCATTTTGGGGTCATTTTTTGGGTCTGGGGTCATGCTGGGATTCTTCAGTTGGGTCTGGGGCTGAATTTGGGTGGATTTGGGGAGTTTTGGGGTCATTTTTGGCTCCCTGGGGTTCCCAGAATGGGTTTTGGGGTGAATTTGGGAGGATTTGGGGTCATTGATTTGGGTCTGGGGGTGATTTTGGGGTGAATTTGGGGAACTTTGGGATCTTTAATTGGGTTTGGAGTCATTTTTGGGTCCAAAATTTGGGGTTTTGGGTCCCTAAATTGCATCTGAGATCATTTTTGGGGCAAATTTGGGGAATTTTAGGATCCTTGATTGGGTCTGGGATAATTTTTGGGTCTGAAAATTGGGTCTGGGGTCCCAAATTTGGATTTTTGGGTCTCTGAATTATCTCTGGGAGTGATTTTGGGGCAAATTTGGGGAATTTTAGGATCTTTAATTGAGTCTGGGGTAATTTTGGGTCCTAAATTTGGGATTTTGGGGTGAATTTGGGGAATTTTTGGGTCCTAAATTGAGTCTGGGGGTCATTTTGAGTTCAAAATTTGGGGTTTTGGGTCTCTAAATTGGGAGTGGAGATGATTTTGTGGCAAATTTAGGGAATTTTTGGGTTCTAAATTGGGTCTGGGATCATTTTTGGGTCCAAAATTTGGGATTTTGGGGTGAATTTGGGGGATTTTTGGGTCCTTGATTGGGTTTGGGGTGATTTTGGGTCCAAAATTTGGGATTTTGGGTTCCTAAATTGGGTCTGGGGGTCGTTTTGGGGCAAGTTTTGGGTCTCGAAATTGGGTTTTCGGGGCGAATTTGGGCAAATTTGGGGAATTTTAGAATCTTTAATTGAGTCTGGGGTCATTCTGGGTCCCAAATTTGGATTTTTGGGTCCCAAATTGGCTCTGGGCTCATTTTGGTTCCCAAATTCTGGATTTTGGGCTGAATTTTGGCAATTTTCGGCTCCCAAATTTCGGTTTTTAATCCCCAAATTGGGTCTGGGGTCCCGGCTCCCCTCGGGGGCGTGGCCTGCCCATATATGGCATCGCGGGGCGGTCCTAGCCGCGTCCCCTAGCCCTGCAGTGCCTCAAACCACGCCCCTTCTTGCCCTTATATGGTCAAACCACGCCTCTTTTTGTCCATATATGGTCAGACCACGCCCCGTCTAGTGCCTTATATGGGCGGCTAAGTCCCGCCCGCGCTGCGCGCTGATTGGCCGATTTCCCCCGGCCACGCCTATCTGGCGTTTCCCGATTGGCTGCCCGGCGCTGGCAGCGCCCCCCGTGGCGCGGGGCATGCTGGGATCGCGGCAAGATGGCGGCGGCGCTCGGCGGCGGACAATAGCGGGGGGGAGGGGGCGAGGGTGAGGGAGAATTGGGGAGAAAAAGGGGAAAATCGGGAAAAAATGGGGAAAATCGGGGAAAAACGGGGATTTGTGAGGGGATGGTGGGGTGAGGGTGAGGGAGAATTGGGGAGAAAAAGGGAAAAAATGGCTAAAAATGGGGAAAATCGTGGAAAATGGGGATTTGTGAGGGGAAAGGGGAGAGACGGTGAGGGAGAATTGGGGAGAAAAAGGGAAAAATCCGGAAAAAATGGGGAAAATCGGGGAAAAACGGGGATTTGTGAGGGGATGGTGGGGTGAGGGTGAGGGAGAATTGGGGAGAAAAAGGGAAAAAACGGGAAAAAATGGGGAAGACGGGGAAAAATGGGGATTTGTGAGGGGAAAGGGGAAAGAGGGTGAGGCAGAATTGGGGAGAAAAAGGGAAAAAACGGGAAAAATTGGGGAAAAACTGGAAAAAATGGGGATTTGTGAGGGGATGATGGGGTGAGGGTGAGGGAGAATTGGGGAGAAAAAGGGAAAAATCGGGAAAAAATGGGGAAAATCGGGGAAAACCGGGAATTTGTGAGGGAAAAATGGGAATTGTGAGGGAAGAGGGGAAAGACGGGGAGGGAGAAATGGGGAGAAAAAGGGAAAAATCGGGAAAAATGGGGGAAAACTGAAATTTGTGAGGGAAAAATGGGAATTGTGAGGGGAAAGGGAGGAGAGGGTGAGGGAGAAATGGGGAGAAAAAGGGAAAAAATGGGGAAAAAATGGGAATTGTGACGGGAAAGAGGGTGAGGGAGAAATGGGGAAAAAAGGGAAAAATCGGGAATTTGTGAGGGAAAAATGGGGGAAAATGGGGAGAAAATTGAGAGAAAATGGGGGAAAATGGGGAAAAACAGGAAGCTGTGAGAGGAAAGTGGGAATTTTGAGGGGAAAATGGGGAAAAACGGGAATTTGTGAGGGAAAATGGGGGAGAAAACGGGGGAAATTGGGAAAAATGGGGAGAAAATGGGGAAAAAATGGGGAGAAATGAGGGGAGGACGGGGAAATGTGAGAGAAAAATGGGGAAAAAGGGGGAGAATTGGGAAAAAATGGAGAAAAACAGGGAGAAAATGGGGAAATGTGAGGGAGAAAGAGGCGGGAAATGGGAATTGTGAGGGAAATTAAGGAAAAAATGGGGAAAATGGGGAGAAAATGGGAATTTGTGAGAGGAAAGTGGGAGATGTGAGGGGAAAATGGGGAAAAATGGGGGAAATTGAGGGGAAAATGTGTGGGAGATGGGAATTGTGAGGGGAAACGTGAGGGGAAAATGCAAATCGTGAGGGAAAATGAGGGAAAAATGGAAAAAGGGGGGAAAATGGGGATTGTTAGGGAAATGTGAGAGGAAAATGGGGAAAAATGGGGAGAAATGAGAGGAAAAAGGCGAGAATTGTGAGGGGAAATGTGGAAATGTGAGGGAAAAATGAGGGGAAAAATGGGAAAATGAGAGGGAAAATGGGGCAATTGTGAGGGGAAAATGGGTGGAAAATGGAATTATGAGGGAATTTTGAGGGGAAAATGGGGAAAACTGAGGGGAAAATGGGGAAAAATGGGAATTGTGAGTGGAAATTGAGGGAAAAATGGGTTGGAAATGGGAAACGTGAGGGGAAAATGGGTGGAAAATGGGGAAAAGTGAGGGAAAATGAGGGAGAAATGTGAATTGTGAGGGGAAAATGGGAGGGAAATCGGGGGAAAAAGGGGAAATTGGTAAGGAAGGGGAATTGTGGGAGAAATGTGAGGGGGAAATGGGAAAAAATGGGGAGAAATGAGGGGAAAAAGGGAATTTTGGGGGGGAAATGTGTGGGAAAAAGGAGATGCGAGGGGAAATTGAGGAGAAAATTGGGGAAATTGAGGGAAAAATGTGTGAGAAACTGAATTGTGAGGAGAAAATGGGACCTGTGAGGGAAAAATGGGGGGAAAGTGAGGGAAAAATGGGTGAGAAATGGGAATTGTGAGGGAAAAAAGGGTGGGAAATGGGAATTGTGAGGGAAGACTGAGGAAAAAATGGGGAAAAAACGGGGAAAAATGGGGAAAACGGGGAGAAAGTGCGGAATATGAGGGGAAAATGGGAAAGAGTAACAGACAATGAGGTAAAATGTGTGGGAAAAGGGAATTGTGAGAGAAAACTCGGCGGGAAAGGGGAATTGTGAGGGGCAAATGGGGGAAAGCGGGCAGAAAATGGGAACTGTGAGGGGAAATGGGGAGAAAACGGGAAAAAATGGGAAAAATGGCCAAAAAAAGGGGGAGAAATGGGGGAATGTGAGGGTAAAGTGGGGGAGAAAACGGGGGAAATTGGGAAAAACGGGGAGAAAATGGGGGAAATGTGAGGGAGAAAAGGGCAGGAAATGGGAATTATGAGGGAAAAATGGGGAAAAAAGGGTGAGAAAGGGAGAAAAACGGGGAAAAAACGGGGAGCGTGAGGGGAAATGAGGAAAACTGAGGGAAAAATTAGAATTGTGAGGGAAAACTGAGGGGAAAGTGGGGGAAATTGGGGGAAAGTGAGGGAAAAATGGGTGAGAAATGTGAATTGTGAGGGGAAAAAGGTGGGAAATGGAGAAAAATGGGGGAAAATGGGGGAAAATTGAGAGGGAAATTGGGAGTTGTGAGAGAAAAACAATTGTGAGGGGAAAATGAGGGGAAAATGAGTGGGAAAATGGGAATTGTGATGGAAACGTGAGGGGAAAATGGGAAAAAATGGGGAAAAATGGGGGGAAAATGGGGAAATGTGGGGGGAAAACTGGGAAATGAGGGAAAATGAGGGGGAAATGGGGAGAAAATGGGGAAAAATGGGGAGAAAACGGGAAAATGGGGATTGTGGGGGAGAAAATGGGGGGAAATGGGGAAAAACGGGAAAAAATAAGGAAAAATGAGGGAGGAATGGGGGAGAAATGGGAATTGTGAGAAGAAAATGGGGGAAAATGGGGGAAAATGGGGATTGTGAGGAGAAAGTGAGAGAAAAACAGGGAGAATTGGGAAAAATGGGCAGGAAATGGAGAAAATGGGAATTGTGAGGAGAAAGTGGGAAAAGTGAAGGGAGAAATGATGGGAAAATGGGGATTGTGAGGGGAAAATGGGCAGGAAATGGGGAAAAAACAGGGGTAAATCAGGAAAAATGGATGGGAAGTGGGGAGAAACTAGGGAAATTGAGGGGAAAGTGGGGAAAAATTGAGGGAAAAATGGGAAATGTGAGTGATTTAAGGGTGGGAAACGGGAGCTGTGAGGGGAAAGTGGGAGAAAACTGCAAATTGTGAGGGAAAAGTGGGGAGAAATCAGGAAAATTGAGGGGAAAAACAGAATTGTGAGGGAAAAATGGGGAGAAATGGGAATTGTGAGGGAGAAAAAGGCGGGAAAGTGGGAAATGTGAGGGGAAAATGGGTGGGAAATGGAATTGTGAGGGAAAAATGGGGGAAAATCGGGAAAACTGAGGGAAAAATGGGGAAAATGGTGAGAAATGAGAATTGTGGGGGGAAAATGTGTGGAAATGGGGGAAATTCGGGGAAACTGAGGGGAAAATGGGGAGAAATGGGCGGGAAATGGGAATTGTGAGGGAAAATGGGAATGGTGAGGGGAAAAATGGTTGGAAATGGGGAAAGGTAAAAGAAAAATGGGTGTAAAAGGGGAGAAAATGAGAATTGTGAGGGGAAAATAGGGAAAAATTGGATTATGAGGGAATAATGGGAATTGTGAGGGGGAAAATGGGGAGAAAATGGGAATTGTGAGGGGAAAATGGGGAGAAAACGGGGATTTTGAATGAAATTGAGGGGAAAATGGGGGGAAAATGGGTGGGAAAGGGGAGATGTGAGGGAGAAATGGGGGAAAAATGGGGAATTTCGGGGAGAAATGGGGAAAATTGGGGAATTTTGAGGGGAAAAATGGGGGAAAATGGGTGGAAAATGGGGAATTTTGGGGAGAAATGGGAAAAAAATGGGGATTTTGAAAGGAATTTGGGGAGAAATGGGGAAATAGGAAGGGAAAACTGAGGGGAAAAATGGGAATTGTGAAGGGAAAATGGGGGAAATTATGAAAATTGAGGGGAAAATGGCAAATCTGAGGGGAAAGTGTGGGAAAAATGGGGAAATATGAGGGAAAAATGGGAATTGTGAGGGGAAAGGGAGGGCAGAGAGGAGTCTGGGGTGTTTTGGGTAAAAAATGGGATTTTTGGGGATATTGAGGAGATTTTGGGGTAAAAAATGGGATTTTTGGGGGATTTGAGGAGATTTTGGGGTAAAAAAATAGGATTTTGGGGGGATTTGAGGAGATTTTGGAGGTTTTGGGGTACAAAATGAGATTTTTGGGGAGGATTTGGCTGGAAAAAAATGGATTTTTGGGGTATTTTCCTAAAAATCAGAAAAAAATCCCAGAAATTCCCCCAAAAATCCCCAAAAAATAAAAAAAAATCCCAAAAAAATCTCTAAAAATATAACCCCAAAAATCCTCTAAGAAACCCTAAAATCACAAAAAAACCCCAAAAACACCCTAAAAAAGCCCCAAAAAAGTCTCCAAAAATTCCTAAAACATTTTCTAAAATCTCTGTAAAAATTCCTAAAAATTGCAGGAAATACTAAAAAAAATCTTTAAAAATTTTCCCCAAGAAAATCCCTAAAAATTACAGAAAATATCCTAAAAATTTCTAAAAAATCCCAAAAAAAATCACCGAAAAAATCTCCAAAAATCTCAAAAAAATCCCCAAAAAATCCCCAAAACTCCTCGAAAAAGATTCCTAAAAATTACAGAAAATACCCCAAAAACCCTCTAAAAATCCCTTTAAAATAGTTCAAAAAACCCCCAAAATATCTGTAAAAATCCCCCAAAAAAATCTCTAAAAAATCCCCAAAATATCTCAAAAAATCCCAAAAAATCTTGAAAAAAATCCCCAAAAAATCTCTAAAAATCCCAAAAAATCCCAAAAAACCAAATCTCTAAAAAATCCCCAAAAAATCTCTAAAAATCCCTTAAAAATAGTTTTAAAAACCAAAAAAAATATCTAAAAAAATCCCCCAAAATCTCCAAAAAATCAAAAAAACCTCTAAAAAATCCTCAAAAATCCCTGAAAAATCTCTAAAAATCAAAAAAAACACCTCTAAAAATCCCCCAAAAAATCTCTAAAAATTAAGAAAAAATCCCCAAAAAATCCAAAAAATTCCCCAAAAATGCTCCCAAAAAACCCTCCAAAATAAAAAAAATCCCCAAAATTCCCCAAATTCCCCCCAAAAAACCCCAAAATCCCCCCAAAAATCCCCCCAAAAATCAAAAAAATCCCCAAAAATCCCCAAAATACCCAGAAAAACCCAAAATCCCCCCAAAATCCCCAAAAAATCTCTAAAAAACCCAAAAAATCCTCAAAAAAATTCCAAAAAAAATCCCCAAAAAAACCTTAAAAAATCCCCAAAAATCCTCATAAAAATTCCCAAAAATCCAAAAAAATCTTTAAAAATCCCCCAAAATCCCAAAAAACCCCAAAACCCCTTAAATTTCCCCCAAATGTCTCTCCCCTCCCCCCAGCCAGGAGGCGGCGCCGCCCATGGAGGATCTCCGCCCCTCCCCCACCCCGGGAGGCTCTCAGGTAAATTTGGGATCCCCAGGGTGGGGGAGGGGCGGGAAAATCACCCCGAAATTGGGGGGGGGGAGGGGGGAGGGGCGGGACCCCAAATTTGGGGGTTTTCACCCAAAAAATGGGGAAGTTTACCCAAAAATTGGGGGTTTTGCCCAAAATTTGGGGATTTTCACCCAAAAAAAAGGGAATTTTGCGCAAAAATTTGGGATTTTTTACCCAAAAAATTGGGATTTTTACCCAAAAAATTGGGATTTTTTATCCCAAAAATGGGGATTTTTCACCCAAAATTGGGGGTTTTGCCCAAAATTTGGGGATTTTTATCCCAAAAGTTAGGGATTTTTACCCAAAAAAATGGGATTTTTTTCACCCAGAATTGGGGTTTTTTCATACAAAATTGGGGGGTTTTACCCCAAATTTGGGATTTTACCCAAAAAATGGGGATTTTTACCCAAAAACGAGGATTTTTGCCCAAGAAAATGGGATTTTTTTATCCCAAAATTTAGGATTTTTACTCAAAAAATGGGGTTTTTTATCCCAAAAATGGGGATTTTTTTACCCAAAAATGGGGATTTTTACCCAAAAATGGGGATTTTTTACTCAAAAAATTGGGGGTTTTTATCCCAAAAACTGGGATTTTTACCCAAAAATGGGGATTTTTGCCCAAGAAAATGGGATTTTTTTATCCCCAAAATTGGGATTTTTACTCAAAAAATAGGGATTTTTTTACCCCAAAAATGGGGATTTTTTAATGCAAAAAATTGCGGGTTTTACCCAAAAATTTGGGATTTTTCACCAAAAAAAAATTGGGTTTATTAGCCAAAAAAATTGGGCTTTTTCACTCAAAATTTGGGGTTTTTACCAAAAAAATTGGATTTTTTCACCCCAAATTGGTTTTTTTAATAGAAATTGGGGGTTTTGCCGAAAATTTGGGTTTTTTTCACCCAAAAATTGGGGGTTTTGCCCAAATACTTGGATTATTTCATCCAAAATTTGGGGGGTTTTAGCCAAGAATTTGGGGGTTTCTCTTAAAAAATTGGGGTTTTTTTTAAACCAAAATTTGGAGGTTTTATCTCCAAAAATTGGTGATTTTTATCCAAAAAATTGGGGATTTTTACTGCAAAAATTGATGGTTTTTTAACCTAAAAATTAGGAATTTTTCCCTTAAAAATTCAGGGATTTTAACCCCAAAATTGTGGATTTTTTTCCCCAAAAAAGAACTTTTTCTCCTTAAAATTTGGGTTTTTTATCCAAAAAACTTAAGTTTTTTTGCTTAAAATTAAAGTTTTACCCCCAAAAATTGGGATTTTTTTCCCCCAAAATCAACTTTTCCCCCCAGAATTTGGGGCTTTTGTCTCAAAATTTGGGATTTTTTATCCAGAAATTGGGATTTTTTCCCCCAAAGATCAAGTTTTCCCCCAAAATTTGGGATTTTTCCCCCAAAAAATCAACTTTTTCCCCCAAAAAATTGGGATTTTTCCCCCAAAAACCAACTTTTTCCCCCAAAATTTGGGATTTTTCCCCAAAAAACCAACTTTTCCCCAAAATTTGGGTTTCCCCCCAAAACCCACATCCGGTTCTCCTCTAACCTCAACAAAACCCCCAAAAATGGGATTTTTTTCCCCAAAAATTCTGTGTTTTCCCTCCGCAAAAAAATCCACTTGTGGGGCAGGAATGGAACCCGGAGAGGCCAAAAACGCCACTTGTGGGGCAGAAAGTGACGCCAGGGACCCCCAGGTGCCACTTGTGGGGCAGAAAATGGAATTGGAGACCCCAAACTGTCACTTGTGGGGCAGAGAGTGACCCGAAATGCCACTTGTGGGGCAGAAAATGGAGTTTAAAGACCCCAAACTGTCACTTGTGGGGCAGAAAATGACCCGAAATGACCCCAAAATGCCACTTGTGGGGCAGAAAATGGAATTGGAGACCCCAAACTGTCACTTGTGGGGCAGAAAAAAACCCCAAAACCCTTTTGGGGGAAAGGGTTTACCCCATGGACTTGAAAGGTCACTTGTGGGGCAGAAAGTGACCTGAAATGACCTGAAATGACCCCAAAATGCCACTTGTGGGGCAGAAAATGTCACTTGTGGGGCAGAAAATGAACTTCAGTGACCCCAAACTGTCACTTGTGGGGCAGAAAGTGACCTGAAATGACCTGAAATGACCCCAAAATGCCACTTGTGGGGCAGAAAATGTCACTTGTGGGGCAGAAAATGGAATTGGGGACCCCAAAATGTCACTTGTGGGGCAGAAAGTGACCTGAAGTGACCCCAAATTGCTGCTTGTGGGGCAGAAAATGAACTTCAGAGACCCCAAAATGTCACTTGTGGGGCAGAAAGTGACCCGAAATGATCTGAAATGACCCCAAAATGTCACTTGTGGGGCAGAAAATGGACTTCATACCCCAAAGTGCAACTTGTGGGGCAGAAAATAACCTGAAGTGACCTGAAATGACCCCAAAACGTCACTTGTGGGGCAGGAAATGGACTTGAAATGCCACTTGTGGGGCAGAAATGGGCTTCAGTGACCCCAAACTGTCACTTGTGGGGCAGAAAGTGACCCAAAATGACCTGAAATGACCCCAAACTGTCACTTGTGGGGCAGAAAATGGACTTGAAATGCCACTTATGGGGCAGAAATGAACTTCAGTGACCCCAAAATGTCACTTGTGGGGCAGAAAATGGAGTTTAAACATCACTTGTGGGGCAGAAATGGAGTTTAAAGACCCCAAAATGTCACTTGTGGGGCAGAGAGTGACCTGAAATGCCACTTGTGGGGCAGAAATGGACTTCAGAGACCCCAAAATGTCACTCGTGGGGCAGAAAACGACCTGAAATGTCACTTGTGGGGCAGAAATGGACCTTAAACATCACTCGTGGGGCAGAAAAGGATCACAAAGACCCCAAAATGTCACTTGTGGGGCAGAAAATGGACCTTAAACGTCACTTGTGGGGCAGAAAAGGATTGGGAAGACCCCAAAATGCCACTTGTGGGGCAGAAAATGACCTGAAATGACCCCAAAACATCACCTGTGGGGCAGAAAGTGACCCAAAATGCCACTTGTGGGGCAGAAAATGATGAGAAGTGTCACTTATGGGGCAGAAATGGACTTTGGAGACCCCAAAACATCACTTGTGGGGCAGAAGACAACGTGAAATGCCTCTTGTGGGGCAGAAATGGACTTACAACGTCACTTGTGGGGCAGAAAATGACCCAAAATGTCACTTGTGGGGCAGAAAATGGACTTCAGTGACCCGAAAATGTCACTTAGGGGGCAGAAAATGGACTTGAAATGTCATTTGTGGGGCAAAAAATGGAGTTTAAAGACCCCAAAATGTCACTTATGGGGCAGAAATGGACTTCCCCAATGCCACTTGTGGGGCAGAAATGGATTGCAAAGACCCCAAAATGTCACTTGTGGGGCAGAAAACGACCTGAAATGCCACTTGTGGGGCAGAAAAGGACTTCAGAGACCCCAAAATGTCACTTGTGGGGCAGAAAATGACCTGAAATGCCACTTGTGGGGCAGAAGATGAACTTCAGTGACCCCAAAATGCCACTTGTGGGGCAGAAAACAACCTTAAATGTCACTTGTGGGGGAGAAATGAACTCTATACCCAAAATGTCACTTGTGGGGCAGAAAATCGAGTTTAAAGACCCCAAAATGTCACTTATGGGGCAGAAATGGACTTTTAATTGCCACTTGTGGGGCAGAAATGGAGTTTAAAGGCCCCATAAATGTCACTTGTGGGGCAGAAATGAACCTTAAATGTCACTTATGGGGCAGAAAAGGATTGCAAAGACCCCAAAATGTCACTTATGGGGCAGAAAATGGACTTGAAATGCCACTTGTGGGGCAGAAAATGAACTTCAGTGACCCCAAAACGTCACTTGTGGGGCAGAAAGTGACCTGAAATGACTCCAAAGTGCCACTTGTGGGGCAGAAAATGGAGTTTGGAGACCCCAAACTGTCACTTGTGGGGCAGAAAATGACCTGAAATGTCACTTGTGGGGCAGAAAATGATCTCCAATAACCCCAAACTGTCACTTGTGGGGCAGAAAATGGACTTTTAACCTAGAAATCTCCACTTGTGGGGCAGAAAAGAATCAACTCCAGGAACCCCTAACTCTACTTGTGGGGCAGAAAATGGATTTTTTCACCTGAAAATTTCCACTTATGGGGCAGAAAATGGACCTAAAAATCCCCAAAATTTCCACTTGTGGGGCAGAAAAATGAAGTTTTTACCTCCAAACTGCACTTGTGGGGCAGAAAATGGAACTTTTCACCCCAAAAATCCACTTGTGGGGCAGAAAATGGAACTTTTCACCCCAAAACGGAACTTTTTTGGCAGAAAATGGAACTTTTCACCCCAAAACTCAACTTGTGGGGCAGAAAATGGGACTTTTCACCCCAAAATCAACTTTTTTGGCAGAAAATGGAACTTTTCACCCCAAAATCATCACTTGTGGGGCAGAGAATGGACTTTTCACCCCAAAATCTGCACTTGTGGGGCAGAAAATGGAACTTTTCACCCCAAAATCAACTTTTTTGGCAGAAAATGGAACTTTTCACCCCGAAGGTTTCCTCCCCCCCCAGTGCCATATATGGAAGTGTGGGCGGGGCTTTGGGGAAGGGGGCGTGGCTCGGGCAAGAGGCGGAGCTTCCCGGCCACGCCCACCCCGCTGACGTCAGCACCCCTCCCCCACCCTGGCCCCGCCCCCGTCTCTCCCCAGGCCACGCCCACCAGGGGCTTCAAGAGGAAGATTGCGGTGCTGTGTGAGTGGGAGGGGCTTGGTATGCAAATGAGGGTGGGCGGGGCTCGGTATGCAAATGAGGGTGGGAGGGGGAGGGGCTGGGATATGCAAATGAGGGTGGGAGGGGAGGAAGTGGGTGTGGTTTGGGGAAGGGGAGGGGTTTATATATGCAAATGAGGGTGGGTGGGCGTGGCTTGTGGGGAGGTAGGAGGGGCTTGTTATGCAAATGAGGTGGGGTTGGTTGGATAAATGGATTTGGGTGGTTTATGCAAATGAGGGGTGGGGAGGGGCGGGGCTTGGGGAAAGGGGCGGGGCTTGGGATGGCAGAAAAATGGGAAAAATTGGGAAATTTGGGGAAAAAAATTGGGAAAAATTGGGAAACAATAGAGAAAAAATTGGGGAAAATATGAGGAAATTTGGGGAAAATTGGGGAAAAATAGAAATTTAGAAAAAGGGGGAAAAGTGGAAAAAAAAGAAAATTGGGGAAATTGGGAAAATGGGAAAAATGGGGAATGAAAGGAGAAAAATGAGAAAAAAATGGGAAAAAGTGGGGGAAATGGGAAAAATTTAGCAAAAAAAAAAGTGAAAAATGGGGAAAAAATGGGGGAAAAATTGGGAAAAAATAGAGAAAAAATGGGGAAAAATGGGGAAAAATAGAAATTTAGAAAAGTGGGGAAAAGTGGAAAAATGGGGAAATTGTGGAAAAATGGGGAAAATTGGGCAAAAATGGGAAAAAAATGGCAAAAAATGTGGGAAAATGGCAAAAAATGGGAAAAAATAGGAAATTTTAAAAATGGGGAAAATGGGAAAAATTGGGGGAAATTGGGGAAAGTGGGAAAATGGGGAATAAATGGGGAAAAACGGGTAAAAAGTGGGGAAGAATAGGGAAAATTGAGAAAAATGCAGAAAAATGGAAAAAATGGGGGAAATTCGGGAAAAAGGGAAAAATTGGGGAAATTGGGGAAAATTGAGAAATGAAGGGGAAAAAATGGGGAAAAATCAGGAAAATAGGGAAAATCAGGAAGTAATTAGGGAAAAAATGGGGGAAAATGAGAAAACAGGAAAAAATGGGGAAAAAATAGGAAAAGTCAGGAAAAAATGGGGGAAAAATTGGGAAAAGGGAAAAATGATAAAACATTGGGAAAAATGGGAAAAAAGGGGGGAAAATGGTGAAAAAATTATGGAAAAATGGGAGAAAAAGAAAAAATGAAAAAATTTTTAAAAATGGGGAGAAAGGTAAAAAATGGAGAAAAATGGAAAAAATGGTGAAAAAAATGGGAAAAAATGAGGAAAAATGGGGAAAAATAGGGAAAGAATTGGGAAAAGTGATGAAAAAATGGGGAAAAAATGGGAAAAAAGGTTAAAAAATGAGAGAAAATGAGGAAAAATGAGGAAAAATAAGGAAAAAATTTAGAAAAAATGGGAAAAAATTGGGAAAAATCAGAAAAAAAGCTGAAAAAATGGGGATTTTTACTGCTAACTCTATTAATGAGTTGTTAATTAGCTGGAGCACTAATTAGCATTATTAGCAGTGTGGGGTGGGCCAGAGGCTGAGAGGGGAGAAAATGGGAAAAGTGGGGGAAATGGAGAAAAATGGGAAAAATAGCAAAAATTGGGAAAAATGGGGAAATATTGGGAAAAAAGGGTGAAAAATCGGAAAAAAGTCAAGAAAAAATCCGGAAAAAAATCAGAAAAAAAATGGAAAAAATCAGGAAAAAATGGGGAAAAAATTGGGGAAAAATTGGGAAAAACATTAGGGAAAAATGGTGAAAAATCAGAAAAAAATGAGGAAAAAATTGGGGAAAAAAGGTGAAAAAAAGGGGAAAATATAAGGAAAAATAGGGGGAAAAAATAGTGAAAAATCAGGAAAAAATAGGGAAAAAAAATCAGAAAAAAATGGCAAAAATCAGGGAAAAATGGTGAAAAAAATGAGAAAAAATGGGGAAAAAAGGAAAAAAAAAAGGCAAAACAGAAAAATTTGCTAAAAAAAAGGGGATTTTTGCTGCTAACTCTGTTAACGAGCTGTTAATGAGCAGAGTGACTAATTAGCGTTAATTAGCAGCGGGGGCGGGCCGGAGGCGGAGGGGGGAGAATATGGGAAAAATGGGGAAAATTGGGGAAAAATGAGAAAAATTGGGGAAAAAATTGGAAAAAAAATGAGGAAAAAAAGGGAAAAATGGGAGAAAATCTGGAAAAAATCAGGAAAAATGGGAGAAAAATCAGTAAAAAATAGGGAAAAAATAGTGAAAAATCAGGAAAAAAATGGGAAAAAATTGGGAAAAAAATTGGGAAAAAATGGTGAAAAATCAGAAAAAAATGGGAACAAAAGGGAGAAAAATGGGGAAAAAAATCAGAAAAAAATGGCAAAAAAATAGTGAAAAAATGGCAAAAAAAGTCAGAAAAAAATGGGAAAAAATCAGAAAAAAATGGGGATTTTTGCATCTAACTCCAGTAAGGAATGTTTCATTAGCCTGGTGACTAATTAGCGTTAATTAGCAGCGCGGGGCGGGCCGGAGGCGGTGGGGGGAGAAAATGGGAAAAATGGGGAAAAATTGGGGAAAAATGAGAAAAAAATGGCAAAAAATGGTGGAAAAAAGAGAAAAAATGAGGAAAAACTGGGGAAAAAATGGTGAAAAATCAGAAACAAATGGGGAAAAAATTGGGAAAAAGTGGGGAAAAAATTGGGAAAAAATGGTGAAAAATCAGAAAAAAATGGCAAAAGGGAGAAAAATGGGGAAAAAAATCAGAAAAAACTGGGAAAAAAAGGGAGAAAAATAGGGAATAAATCAGAAAAAAAAAAGGCAAAAAAATTGGGAAAAAATAGGGAAAAAATCAGAAAAAAAGGAAAAAAACCAGAAAAAAATGGGGATTTTTGGTGATTCTTGGTACTAATGAGCATTTAATGAGCCTGGTGACTAATTAGCGTTAATTAGCAGCGCGGGGGCGGGCCGGAGGCGGAGGGGGGCGTGGCCTCAGCCGCAGCTCCTCGCAAGCGGCGCTGGGGAGCGACGGCGACCAAGAAACCTTCCATCAGCATCAGCACCGAGTCCCTCAAGGTGGGTGGGGATTCCCCAAAAACATCCCAAAAATCGGGAATTTGGGGAGGTTTGGGGGGCTGGGGAAAAAAATCCCGAGGTTTTGGGCGAAAATTGGGGGTTTTTAGGCGAAAAAATGGATTTTTTACGGCATTTTTTGTTAATTTCGTCGCCGAAAAATTTCGTTTATTTCCAATATTTGTCCCAAAATTTCAAGTTTTCGGCAAAAAGTTTGTAATTTTTTTTCAGGAATTTTTGGGGTTATTTCCCAGGAGTTTTTGAGGTGTAAATTTGAAGGTTTTGGGTGAAAATTTGGAGTTTTTAGGCGAAAAAATGGATTTTTTACACAATTTTTTGTCAATTTCGATCCCAAAAATATTTGGTTTATTTCTCTTCTTTATCCCAAAGTTTTGGAGTTTTTTAGGTGAAATTTTGGATTTTTTTGGGTGAAAATTTGGAGGTTTTTAGGTGAAAATTTGGGGTTTTTAGGGAAAAAACGGATTTTTTACGGAATTTTTTGTTTATTTTTGTCGCCGAAAAACTTCATTTATTTTTATTTTCTCTCCCAAAATTCTTGATTTCTGTTTTTTTTTCTTCCCAGAGTTTTTTTAGGTGAAATTTTGGAGTTTTTTAGGTGAAAATTTGAAGTTTTTAGGTGAGAAAATGGATTTTTTACGCAATTTTTAATCAATTTCAATCCCCAAAAATTTTATTTCTAATTTTTATCCCAAAATTTCAAGTTTTCTCAAAAAAACTCGTAATTTTTTTTCAGGAATTTTTGGGGTTTTTTCCCAGAGTCTTTTTGGGTGAAAATTTGGAGGTTTTGGGTGAAAATTTGGAGTTTTTAGGCAAAAAAACGGATTTTTTACAGAATTTTTTGTCAATTTCGATCCCAAAAAATTTCTTTATTTCTCTTTTTTATCCCAAAATTTTGGAGTTTTTTAGGTGAAAATTTGGAGTTTTTTAGGTGAAAATTTGAAGATTTTTAGGTGAAAATTTGGGGTTTTTAGGCGAAAAAAAGGATTTTTTAGGGAGTTCTTTGTTAATTTCGATCCACGAAAAGTTCATTTATTTCTCTTTTTTATCCCAAAATTTTGCAGTTTTTTAGGTAAAAAATTTGGAGTTTTTTGGTGAAAATTTGGAGTTTTTTAGGTGAAAATTCCGATTATTTAGGTGAAAATAATGACTTTTTAATGGAATTTTCTGTCAATTTTTGTTCTCAAAAAAACCATTTTTTCCATTAAATTCCAAATTTTTTCCCCAAAGTTCTGCGTTTTCCCCCAAATCCCTAATTCCCAATTTTTCCCCAAAATCTCCCATTTTTTTCCCCCAAACTTCAAACTTTTCCCCAAAATTCTGCATTTTTCCCTGAAAATGTTAATTTTTTTCTTTAAAGTCAAAATATTTCCCCAAAATCCCAGTTTTTCCCCAAAATTCCCATTTTTCCCCGTAATTCCTAATTTTTCTCTTTCAATTTCACTTTTCTTTCCAAAAAATACAAATCTTTCCCAATAATCTAATTTTTCCCCAAATTTCAGACTCCAAACATTTCCCCAAAATTCCCAATTTTTCCCCAAAATTTCCAATTTTTCTCACTCAATTCTACAATTCTCTCCCAAATCTCTGTTTTTTCCCAACATTCTCTATTTTTTCCCCAAAATCTCATTTTTCCCCAAATTTCCTCATTGAAATCCCAAATTTCTTCCCCAAAATTCCCAATTTTCTCCCTAAAATCCCAATTTTTCCCCAAAAATTTCCCAATTTTCCCCCAAAATCCTCAAATTTTTCCCAAAATTCCCAATTTTTTTCTCTGTAAATTTTCCATTTCTTTCCCAAATCTCTGATTTTTCCCCAAAATCTCATTTTTCCCCCAAATTTCCTCCCAAAATCCCCAAATTTCCCCCAAAATCACCAATTTTTCCCCAAAAAATCCCGAATTTCTTCCCTAAAAATCCCCAATTTTTTCCCCAAAATCCCCAATTTTTACCCCATAAATTCCAAAGTTTTCCCCAAAATATCTCAATTTTTCCCCAAAGTTTAGAATTTTTCCCCCTAAATCCCCAATTTCCCTACAATTCCCGATTTTTACCCTAAGAATTCCAAACATTTCCCCAAAATCGTCAATTTTCTCCCCAGAAATCCCAAATTTCTTCCATAAAATCCCAATTTTTCCCCAAAATCTCATTTTCCCCCAAAAATCTCATTTTCCCCAAAATCTCAATTTTTTTCCCCAGTTTCCCAAAAATCTCAGTTTTCCCATTTTTCCTCATTTTCCCAATTTTCCCAAAATTCAAATTTTTCCTGTTTTTTCCCAGTTTTCCCAAAAATCTCATTTTTCCCATTTTTCTTATTTTCCCAAAATTCTCATCTTTCCTTTTTTCCCAGTTTTCCTAAAAATCTCATTTTTCCCAATTTTCCCCAAAAATATTTTTCCCCATTTTTCCCAAATTTTCCAAAATTCTCAATTTTCCCATTTTTCCTGATTTTCCCAATTTTCCCAAAATCTCTTCTTTTCCCCATTTTTCCCTTTTTTCCCCATTTTTCCCAATTTTCCCATTTTTTCCCCCAAGTTTCCTGAATTTCCCAATTTTCCCAAAATTCTCCTTTTTCCCAATCTTCCCATTTTTCCCAAATTTCCCAATTTTCCCAAAATTCTCATTTTCCCAATTTTCCCAATTTTCCCAAAATTCTCATTTTCCCAAATTTTCCCATTTTTCCCAATTTTCCCAAAATCTCTTGTTTTTTTCCCAAATTTCCCAAAATTCCCATTTTTCCCAAAATCTCTATTTTTTTCCCAACTTTCAGACTCTCATCCCGGATTTCCGGGGTGGGGGGAGGGGCGGCCGGAGGGGCGGAGCTTCCCGACGAGGTGGGCGTGACGGCGGGGGAGGGGCCTGATGATGTCATCGGGGGCGTGGCCTCCCCGCCCGGCCCCTCCCCCCACCCGGGGCTGAAGATCTGCAGGACTGTCACACAGGTAGGCCACGCCCCCTCATTTGCATATCATTTACATACCATTAATTAGCATCTCGGTGCATTTAGAAACCAGGCCGCGCCCCCTCATTTGCATATCACCTGCATGTCATCGTCTATCCCTTTGTCTCGTTTACATACCTGCCAGGCCACACCCTCTCATTTACATATTATTTGCATACCGCTAATTAGCCTTTTGGCTCATTCACATACCAGACATGCCACGCCCACCTTTATTTGCATATAATTTGCATATGTTTTATCGTATTGTCTCACATACCCGCCCTGTTACACCCCTACATTTGCATATCCTTTACATATCATCAACTAGCCTTTTGCATTATTTGCATTTCTTGCAGGCCACACCCACTCATTTGCATAGTATTTGCATCTCGTTAATTATACCATTCTCTGGCGTGCAGATGCACCAGGCCACACCCTCTCATTTGCATATCGTGAATCGTCTCATGTCCTGATTTGCATATCGTTACTTACCTTCCTGCCTAGTTTGTGTAATCCCCCGGCCTCATTTGCATACTCACGAATTACCACCCAGCCTCATTTGCATAGCAGCCGAGCTACGCCCACCCTATTTGCATATCGTTACTTATCCTCCTGACTCATTTGCATAATCGCCAGGCTGCGCCCTCTCATTTGCATAATGTTGGTTCTCATATGTATAGTCAGCTTGCCAACTCAGCTCATTTGCATACTTGTTATTCAGCCTCCCACCTCATTTGCATGTTCCTATTTCGTCTCCAGCCTCATTTGCATAATCGAGAAGCCAGGCTCACCTCATTTGCATACTCACTAATTGTCTTTTATCCTCATTTGAGCAACAACCGAGTCACGGCCCCTAATTTGCATACTCACCGATCAGATGTTCTGCTCATTTGCCTAATCACAGAGCCACGCCCACTCCATTTGCATGGTCTCTAACCGTGCTGCCACCTCATTTGCATACTCATTAATCACCCTCCATGCGCGTTTGCATATTCTCTAGGCCACACTACCTAATTTGCATACCGATTATCATTCTCTTTAATACTTTGTGTAACAGCTGAGCCACGCCCACCTCATTTGCATATTCATTAACACCTCTCGTCTCATTTGCATAATGACTAGGCCTCTCCCACCTCATTTGAATACTCATTAATTGGTTTTCAGCCTCATTTGCTTAATCAAGCCATGCCCACCTCATTTGCATACTCACAGCAAGCCTCTCGGCTCATTTGCATATTTCCTAAACCACACCCACCTCATTTGCATACTCAAATTATTCTCATCCTCATTTGTATAATTACTGAGCCATGCCCACCTTATTTGCATATTGCTAATCACTCTTCACTCTCATTTGTAGCTACACAGAGCCACGCCCACCTCATGTGCATACCCATTAATTTTTTTCTGCCTCATTTGCATAATCAGCATCATACCACCTCATTTACATACTCATTAATTAGGATCAGTGTTCATTTGCATAATCAACAAGCCACGCCTACCTCATTTCCCTACTCATTGATTCCCCTTCTGCCTCATTTGCATAATCATGTCGCCACGCCCATCTCATTTGGATAATCCCAAGCTCCTCCCTCCTCATTTGCATATCTCCAAATTAGTGCCACCTCATTTGCGTACTCATTAATTCCCCTCATCGCTTATTTGCATAATCTTCAAGCCACGCCCACTTCATTTGCATAGACATAATCACCTTCGATCATCGTTAGCATAATCGTCGAGTCACTCTCACCTCATTTGCATACACATTTATTCCTGTCCTGGTTCATTTGCATAATCACAGACCACTTCCACGCATTTGCATACGCATTAATTGTTGTCAATCCTCATTTGCATAATTAATTCTCTCCCCAATTAGGTGGTGGAGCGGCAGAACGGCCGGGGGGAGGGGCAGGAGGAGGAGCCAGAGGAGGAAGGGGCGGAGCCTGAAGAGGATGACGTTACCGGTGGGCGTGGCCAGCCCAAGCCACGCCCCGAGGGACAGGAGGTTGGCCACGCCCACCCGGCCCAGGCCACGCCCACCGCGGGGATGGCCACGCCCTCCGAGGGGGAGGGGAAAGGTGAGAGAATTTGGGGAATTTTGGGGAAATTTGGGAATTTTTTTGGAAATTTTTGGGGAATTTTTGGGAAATTCGGGTGGAATTTTTTGGGGGTTTTTGGAGATTTTTTGGGATTTTTTGGGAAACTTTCAGGGAGTTTTTTGGGAATTTTTTGGAGAATTTTTGGGATTTTTTGGGGAATTTTTGGTGGGATTTTTTGGGGAATTTTTGGGAATTTTTTTTTAGAACTTTTGGGATTTTTTGGAAAATTTGCGTGGAATTTTTTGGGGGAATTTGGGTGAAATTTTGGGGAATTTTTGGTATTTTTTTTAAAATTTTTGGGAATTTTTTTGAGAATTTATTTTTTGGTGAACTTTTGGGTGAAATTTTTGGGAATTCTTGGGAAATTTTTTGGGAATTTTGGGGGATTTTGGGGGGAAATTTGGGTGAAAAGTTGGGAATTTTTTAGGGAATTTCTGGGATTTTTTTGAGATATTTTGGGGGATTTTTGGGTATTTTTTTGGGACTTTTTAGGGATTTTTTTGGAATTTTGGGGAATGTTTTGGGAGCTTTTTGGGGAATTTTTGGGTGAAATTTTTGGGAATTTTCTGGGGCATTTGGGGGAATTTTCTGGGTTTTTTTTTTAATTTTGGAGATTTTTGGTGGAATTTTTGGGGATTTTTTTGGGAATTTTCAGGAATTTTTTGGGGAATATTTTGGGGTTCTTTGGGGGATTTTTGGAGGTTTTTTGGAGGAATTTTCAGGAATTATTTGTGGAATTTTTGGGAATTTTTAGGGAATTTTGGGATTTTTTGGGGAATTTTGGGACTTTTTGGGAAATTTTTCGAATTTTTTGAGGGAAATTTTGGGATTTTTTGGAGAGACTTTTCAGGGATTTTTTTGGGAATTTTTGAGAAATTTTTTTGAATTTTTTTGGGAACTTCCAGGGATTTTTTGGGGATTTTTTTGTTGATTTTCTGGGATTTTTGGGGAAATTTTTTTCATTTTTTGGGGATTTTTGGAGATTTTTTTTTTGATTTTTTGGAGATTTTTTGGGGAATTTTTGGGACTTTTCGGGATTTTTTGGGATTTTTTTGGTGGAATTTTGGGCGAAATTTTTAAGTAATTTTGGTACATTTTTTGAGGAATTTTCAGGAATTTTTGGGAATATTTTGGGATTTTTGGGGGATTTTTTATGTTTTGGGGAATTTTGGGAATTTTTTTGGGAATTTTTTACTTCGAAGGATTTTTTTAAGATTTTTGGGAAATTTTTTGGCATTTTTGTGGAATTTTTTGGAATTTTTTGAGGAATTTTTGGGATTTTTCTGGGATTTTTGGTATTTTTTTGTGGAATTTTTTTGATTTTTTGAGGAATTTTGAGTGAAATTTTTGGGTCATTTTAGGTGAATTTTTAGGGAATTTTGGAGATTTTTTTGGGGAATTTTTGGGTAAATTGTTGAGTAATTTTGTTAAGTTTTTGGTGGAATTTTCAGGATTTTTTTGTGGAACTTTCGGGATATTTTGGGAATTTTTGGGATTTTTTTTGGGAATTTTCTGGGATTTTTGGGGGATTTTGGGGATTTTTTTGGCAAATGTTAAAGAATTTTTGGGGGATTTTTGGGATTTTGTTTGGAATCTTCAGGAATATTTTGTGACTTTTTTGGGGGAATTTTTGGGATTTTTTGTGGAATTTTTTGGGATATTTTGGGATTTGTGGGGAATTTTCAGGGATTTTTTGGGGAAGTTTTGTTATTTTTTGGGGAAAATTTGGGTGAAATTTGGGGATATTTTGTGGAATTTTGAGTGAAATTTTTGAGTAATTTAAGTGAATTTTTAGGGAACTTTGGGGATTTTTTGGAGAATTTTTGGGGATTTGTTGGGATTTTTTGGGTAATTTTTTGGGAATTTTTTTGGAAACTTTTGGGATATATTTGGGTATTTTTTGGGCAATTTTTGGGATTACTTTGGGATTTTTAGGATTTTTTTTAGGAAATTTTGGAGATTTGTCGGGGATTTTTTTTTATGTTTTGGGATTTTTTGGGACTTCTGGGGATTTTTTTTGATTTTTTGGGGAATTTTGAGTGAAAATTTTCAGTCATTCTAGGTGAATTTTTAGGGAATTTTGGAGATTTTTTTGGGGAATTTTGAATGAACTTCTTGAGTAACTTTGGTAACTTTCTGCAGGAATTTTCAGGAAATTTTTGTGGAATTTTGGGGATTTTTTGGGGAAGTTTTGGGATTTTTTTGGGGAGTCTTCACAAATTTTCTGTGGAATTTTTGGGATTTTTTTGGCATTTTTTGGATTTTTTGGGGGATTTTTTTTGCATTGTTTGGGGAATTTTCAAAGTTTTTTTGGGGATTTTTTGGGAAAACTTCAGGAATTTTTGGGGGGAATTTTTGGGATTTTTTTGGGAGTTACGGGATTTTTTGGGGGGAAAAATATCAGAAAAATTTCAGAAAAAAAATCAGAAAACATCAGAAAAAAGTCTGAAAAAATTCTGAAAAAAAATGCGAAAAAAATGCGAAAAAAAAGGAAAAAATGAGAAAAAATTAGTAAAAAAATCAGGAAAAAACCAGAAAAAATTAGAAAAAAATGAGAAAAACATTGGAAAAAATCATTAAAAAATCAGAAAAAAATTCAGGAAAAAACCATTTAAAAATGTGAAAAAATAATTAAAAGTGTGAAAACAATCAGAAAAGATGTGAAAAAAATCTAAAAAATCTGAAAAAAATTGATAAAAATACAGGGAAAAAAAAATCTGAAAAAAGTCATTAAAAATTTAGAAAAAATCATTAAAAAGTCATTAAAAAATCGGAAAAAAACCCTGAAAAATTTCCGTAAAAAGCTGATGACATCATTCTCGCTCTGACTCCTCCCCCAGGCGAGGCCCCGCCCCCCGGCGCCCAGGCTCCGCCCCCTGGCGGGGAGCCACGCCCCTCCTGCTGCCGGTGGACGAACCCGTGCGGGCGGCGCCGCGCCCCTCCCCCCCCGCCAGCGCCCCTCCCCCATCGTGCACCTCTGCAACCTGGTGAGCCGTTAATTAATTAATTCATTAATTAGGGGCTAATTGGGGGGAGTTTCGGGCGTTTTGGGGTTAATTACAGCAAATTTCGGTCATTTTGGGGTTAATTTTTGGGGTTTTTTGGGATCTTTTAGTCACTAAAGGGTTAATTATGTTTAATTTTTTTTGCCATTTTTGGGAATTTTAGGGATTTTCGGTGATTTTGGGGTGAATTTCGGGTGAATTTAAGTCATTTTAGGGTCAATTTTTGTCATTTTTTGCTGGTTTTCTGAGTGGGTTTTGGTCATTTAAGGGTTAATTACATTTATTTTTGGGGAATTTTGGGGATTTTTGGTGATTTTGGGTGAATTTTGGTCATTTTGGGGTTAATTTCTGTTGGTTTTTGTGAGTTTTCTGGGTTGGTTTTGGTCATTTAAGGGTTAATCATGTTTATTTTTTTAGGAATTTTGGGGAATTTTGGGGAATTTTCTGTGATTTTGGGTCATTTTAGGGTTAATTTTGGTCATTTTGGGTGAATTTTCTGGGTTGGTTTTGGTCATCTAAGAGTTAATCACTTTTTTTTTAGGAATTTTTGGTAATTTTGGGGATTTTTGGTGATTTTGGGGTGAATTTGGGTCATTTTGGGGTTAATTTTTGTTGGTTTTTTGGGATCATTTGGGTCACCTTAGGGTTAATTTTTGGGATTTTTTTGGGTTAATTTCTGACGTTTTTTGGGATCATTTTGGTCAATTTAGGGTTAATTTTTGGGGGTTTTTTGGGTTAATTTCTGTTATTTTTTGAGGCAATTTCGGTCAATTCAGGATTAATTTTTGGGGATTTTTTTGGGATCATCTTGGTCCCTTTAAGGTTAATTTTTGGGATTTTTTAGGATTTTTGGGGTTTTCAGTCACTTTAGGGTTAATTTTTGGGGGTTTTTTGGGATCATTTTGGTCGCTTTAGGGTTAATTTTTGGGAATTATTTTTGGGTTAATTTCTGACATTTTTGGGGATCATTTTGCTCAATTTAGGATTAATTTTTGGGGATTTTTTGGGGATCATTTTGGTCCGTTTAAGGTTAATTTTTATGATTTTTTTGGGTTAATTTCCGTGGTTTTCAGTCACTTTAGGGTTAATTTTTGGGGATTTTTTTGGGATCATTTTGGTCACTTTAGGGTTAATTTTTGGGGTTAATTTCTGTCACATTTTGGGATAATTTGGGTCATTTTAGGGTTCATTTTTGTGATTTTTTTGAGCGTTTTTGGGATCATTTTGGTCACTTCAGGGTTAATTTTTGGGATTTTTTTGGGTTATTTTCGGGTTAATTTTTGGGTTAATTTATGACATTTGAGGTTAATTTCGGTAATTTTCAGTCATTTTGGGGTCATTTTGGGTAATTTTGGGATAATTTTGGATCAATTTTGGGTCATTTTAGGGCAATTTTGGTCATTTTATGGTCATTTTGGGTCATTTTGTGGTGATTTTAAATCATTTTTGGGCAATTTTGGGTCATTTTAAGGTAATTTTGGGTCATTTTTGGGTCATTTTTGGGTCATTTTTTTCTCATTTTTTGCCATTTTTTCTCATATTTTCATCATTTTTTCACCAATTTTCTTCATTTTTTTTTCAATTCCCCCACAAAATTCGGATTTTAACCAAAACCTGTGATTTTTTCCCCAATTCAGGTTGGTTTTTTAGCACTGGGGTCATTTTTGGGTCATTTTTGGGTCATTTTTGGGTCATTTTGGGTCATTTTTTCTCATTTTTTGCCATTTTTTCTCATATTTTCATCATTTTTTCACCGATTTTCTTCTTTTTTTTTTTCAATTTCCCCAAATTTTTTCCTTTTTAACCAAAATCTGTGATTTTCCCCCAATTTTAGGTTCATCCTTTCACACTGGGGTCACTTTAGGGTCATTTTGGGTCATTTTGGGTCCTTTTTCTCATTTTTAGGTCATTTTTTCTCACATTTTCATCATTTTTTCACCAAATTTCTTCTTTTTTTTTTTCAATTTCCCCAAATTTTCCCCATTTTCACCAAAATCTCTCTTTTTTCCCCCAATCCAGGTTCATCCTTTCACCCTGGGGTCACTTTTGGGTCACTTTAGGATCATTTTATGTCATTTTTTCTCATTTTTAGGTCATTTTTTCTCATATTGTCGTCATTTTTTCCCAGATTTTCTTCTTTTTTTTTTTCAATTTCCCCAAATTTTCCCCATTTTCACCAAAATTCCTGTTTTTTCCCCCAAACCAGGTTCTTCCCCTCACACTGGGGTCATTTTTGGGTCATTTTGGGATCATTTTATGTCATTTTTTCTCATTTTTAGGTCATTTTTTTCTCATATTTTCATCATTTTTTCACCAATTTTGTTCTTTTTTTTTTCAATTTCCCCAAATTTTCCCCATTTTAACCAAAATCTGCGTTTTTTCCCCCAATTCAGGTTCTTCCCTTCACCCTGGGGTCACTTTTGGGTCACTTTTGGGTCATTTTGGGTCATTTTTGGGTCATTTTTTCTCATTTTTAGGTCATTTTTTCTCATATTTTCGTCATTTTTTCACTGATTTTCTTCATTTTTTTTTTCAATTTTCCTGAAAATTTCAGATTTTAAACAAAATCTGTGGTTTTTTCCCCAATTCAAGTTGGTTTTTTAACACTGGGGTCATTTTTGGGTCACTTTAGGATCATTTTATGTCATTTTTTCTCATTTTTAGGTCATTTTTTCTCATATTTTCGTCATTTTTTCACCAATTTTCTTCCTTTTTTTTTTCAATTTCCCCAAATTTTCTCCATTTTCACCAAAATCTGCGTTTTTTGCCCCGAATCAGGTCCGTCCCTTCACGCTGGGGCAGCTGAAGGAGCTGCTGGGTCGCACCGGCAGGCTGAAGGAAGATGGATTTTGGATCGACAGGATCAAATCTCACTGCTTCGTCACGGTAAATTCACCAAAATCCACAGAATTCAACCCAAAATTGGGAGGGATGGAAAATCTGGGGGAAAAAATGGGAAATTCTGGGGAAAAAATGGGAAAATTAGGGCATAAAATGAGAAATTTTGGTTAAAAAAAGGCAAAATTTCAGTTAAAAATGAGAAATTTTGGTGAAAAAATGAGAAATTTTGGTGAAAAAATGAGAAATTTTGGTGAAAAATGGGAAACTTTGGTGAAAAAAGGTAAAATTTTGATTAAAAAAGGAGACATTTTGCTGAAAAAAGTAAAATTTTGGTTAAAAAAAGGTGAATTTTGGATCGACAGGATCAAATCTCATTGTTTTGTCACGGTATTCACCAAAATCCACAGAATTCCACCCAAAATTTATTGATTTCACCTGAAAATTGGGGGATTGGGGAAGAAAAGGAGGAATTTGGGTGAAAAAATGGGAAATTTTGGTGAAAAAAGGGGAAAATTAGGTGATAAAATGAGAAATTTTGGTTTAAAAAAAGGCAAAATTTCAGTTAAAAATGAGAAATTTTGGTGAAAAAATGAGAAATTTTGGTGGAAAAATGAGAAGTTTTGGGGAAAAAATTAGAAGTTTTGGGGAATGAGAAATTTTGGTAGAAAAAAATTTTGGTGAAAAAATGAGAAATTTTGGTGAAAATAAGAATTTTGGTGAAAAATGAGAATTTTGGATGAAAAATGGGAAATTTTGGTGAAAAAATGAGAAGTTTTGGCAAAAAATGAGACATTTCAGTGAAAAAAGAAATTTTGATTTAAAAAAGGAGAAATTTTGCTGGAAAAAAGTACAATTTTGGTGAAAAAAAGTGAATTTTGGATGGACAGGATCAAATCTCATTGCTTTGTCACAGTAAAATTCACCAAAATCTACAGAATTCAACCCAAAATTATATTGATTTCACCTGAAAATTAGTGTTTTGGAGAAAAAAGGAAGAATTTGGGGGAAAAAATGGGAAATTCTGGTGGAAAAATGAGTTTTTTAGTGGGGAAAATCCAAAATTTCAGTGAAAAAAGGCAAATTTTCAGTGTAAAATCGCAGCAAAAAATGGAAATTACGGTGAAAAAATGAGAAATTTGGGTGAAAAAAGGGGAATTTCAATCAACAAAGGAAATTTCTGTGAAAAAAATGGGAAATTTCAGTGAAAAAATGAGAAATTTGGGAGAGAAAATGAGGATTTTTTGTGGGAAAATTGGAGTTTCCAGTTTTTGTGGAAAACACACGATTTTAATAAAACCACAAGATTTCTATGAAATAATGGAATTTCTTCCAAAATGCAAAAATTCTTCCCAAATCATCCCAAAAAAATCCTTAAAAATTGAGTTTATCCTCCTTGAAATCACCGAAAAAATCGCTTTAAAAAAATCGTGAAAAACTCAAACTTTCACCTAAAAACCCCAAATTTTTTTCCAAAAAATTCCCAAAAATCCCCAAATTTCCCAAAACTCAACAAACTTCCCGATTTATTCCAGAAATCGTAAAAAAATATTTAAAAAAAAAAAAAAAAAAAAAATCCCAAATTTAACTCTTGAAATGCCAAAAAAATCACTTAAAAACATTTTAAAAAAATTGTAAAAAAGTCGAGTTTTCACCAAAATTCACCCAATTTTTTTCCAAAAATTCCCCAAAAATCCTAAATTTTCCCAAAATCCCCAAAAGAAATTTTGAAAAGTTTCTAAAAGTCACCGAAAAATAGAAGAAAAATTGAATTTTAACCCTTAAAATGCCAAAAAAAAATCACCTAAAATCACGTTAAAAAATCATAAAAAATCCAAATTTTCACCAAAATTCACCCAATTTTTTTCCAAAAATACCTAAAATCCTAAATTTTCCCAAAATTCCCAAAATCCCCAAAAGAAATTAGGAAAACCTTCTATAAAATCACCAGAAATAGAAGAAAAATCAGATTTTAACCCTTAAAATGCAAAAAAAATCACCTAAAATCACCTTAAAAAATCATAAAAAATTCAAATTTTCACCAAAATTCATCCAATTTTTTCCTAAAAATTCCTAAAAATCCTGAATTTTCCCAAAATTTCCGAAATCCCCAAAAGAAATTTGGAAAACCGTCTAAAATTGCTAAAAAATGGAAGAAAAATCGAATTTTAACCCTTAAAATGCCAAAAAAACCACTTAAAATCACTTCAAAAATCATAAAAAACTCAAATTTTCACCGAAATTCCTCGAATTTTTTTCTGAAAAATCCCAAAAATCCAAAATTTTCCCAAAACCCAAAAAGCTTCCCAAATTATTCCCGAAATTGTAAAAAAAGCCCAAAAAAAAATTCCAAATTTAACCCTTAAAATGCCAAAAAAATCACTTAAAATCACTTCAAAAAATCGTAAAAAACTCAAATTTTCACCAAAATTCACCCAATTTTTTTCGGAAAATCCCCAAAATTCCCGAATTTTCCCGGATTTCAGTACTGCTCGGTGGAGGAGGCGGTGGCCACGCGGGAAGCTCTGCACGGGGTCAAGTGGCCTCAGTCCAACCCCAAAGTGCTCTCGGCTGACTTCGCCCAGCAGGAGGAGGTGAGAGGAGATTTGGGGAGAATTCGGGGGGTTTTGGGAAAATCTGGGGAGTTGGGGGTTTTTGGGGATATTTTGGGATTTTTTGGGATTTTTTTCGATTTTTTGGGGGATTTTTTGGAGGGAAATATTGGGATTTTTGGGTGGATTTTTTGGGGGAAAATTCGGGATTTTTTTGAGGGAAATTTGGGGGAAATTTGGGGGGTTTGGGAAAATTTGGGAATTCGAGGGTTTTGGGGATTTTTGGGGATTTTTTGGGATTTTTGGGGATTTTGGGGGATTTTTGGGGATTTTGGGGGGATTTTTTGGGATTTTTGGGAAATTTGTTTGGGGAAATACTGGAATTTTTTGGGGATTTTTTGGGGGAAAATTTGGGATTTTTTTGAGGGAAATTTGGGGGGTTTTGGGAAAATCTGGGGAGTTGGGGGTTTGGGGGATTTTTTGGGATTTTTTTGGGGATTTTTGGGGAAATATTGGGATTTTTGGGGATTTTTTGGGGGAAATATTGGGATTTTTTAGGGGTTTTTTTGGGATTTTTGGGTGGATTTTTTGGGGGAAATTTGGGGGGATTTTTTGGGGAATTTGGGGCATTTTGGGAGAACTTGGGGAGTTGGGAAATTTGGGGGATTTTTTGGGGCATTTTTTGGGGGAAATATTGGGATTTTTTTAGGGAAAATTTGGGATTTTTTGAGGGAAATTTGGGAGGAATTTGGGGGATTTTGGGAAAATTTGGGGGTTTTGGGGAATTTTTGGGATTTTATTTTGGATTTTTTGGGATTTTTTGGGAAATTTTTTGAGGTTTGGAGAAAAATTCGGTATTTTTGGAGGGAAATTTGGGGAGAATTCAGGGGATTTTGGGGAAATTTGGGGATTTGAGGGAATTTGGGGGTTTTGGGGAATTTTGGGGGATTTTTTGGGATTTTTTTGCAATTTCATTTGGGGAAATATTGGGATTTTTGGGGATTCTTTGTGGGTTTTGGGGGGAAATTGGGGATTTTTTGGAGGGAAGTTTGGGGGGAATTTGGGGGATTTTGGGAAAATTTGGGGATTTGGAGGTTTGGGAAATTTCTGGGATTTTTTGGGGATTTTTTCGGGGAAATACTGGGATTTTTTGGGATTTTTGTGGATTTTTTTGGGAAAATTCGGGATTTTTGGGGGGAATTTGGGGATTTTGGGAAAATTTGGAGAAGTTGGGAATATTTGGGGGTTTGGGGATTTTTTAGGATTTTTTGTGGGATTTTTTTGGAAAATATTGGGGTTTTTAGGGGAATTTTTGGGGTTTGGAGGGAAGATTTGGGATTTTTTCGGAGGAAAATTTGAGGGATTTTGGGGAAATTTGGAGATTTGGGGGTTTGGGGATTTTGGGATTGTTTTGGGATTTTTGGGGGAAATTTGGGGATTTTTTTGGGGGAATCTTAAAAGGGATTTTTGAGGAAATTTCGGGTGAATTTTGGGGAATTTTTTGGGGCATTTTCTGGGAATTTTGGGATATTTTGGGGAATTTTTTCAAAGGGAAATTTGAGGATTTTGGGGAAAATTTTGGTGGTTTTTGGGGGAAATTTCCGGAATCTTGAGAGAATTTTAGGGGAAATTTTGGGGGAAATTTGGGATTTTTGGAGGGAATTTTGGAGATTTTTGTTAAGGGAAATTTGGGAATTTTGGGGGAAATTTTGGGGAATTTTCGAGGGAAATTTGGGGATTTTTTAGGGGATTTTTTGGAAATTTTAGGAATTTTTTTTTGGAAATTTTTGGGGAATTTCCAGGCAGATTTTGGGAATTTCTGGGTGGAACTTTTGGGGAATTTCAGGTAAATTTTTGGGGAATTCTGGGTGGAATTCCTTGGGAATTTGGGGTGAATTTCTGGGAATTTTGGGGCATTTTTTGGGAATATTGGGTGAATTTTTTGGGCATTTTTGGTCAATTTTTGGGGAACTTTCTGGGCATTTTGGGATCAGTTTTTGGGTCAATGTCTGGGAATTTTGGGTCAATTTCAGGATAAATTTTGGGCCAAATTCTCTCATTTTCAGATTCAATTTTTGGGGAAATTTTTGTGAATTTCACGCCAAATTTTGGGTCAAATTCTCTCAATTTTGGGTCAATTTCTGGGAAATTTTGGGTCAATTTTGGGTCGATTTTGGATTTGTTTCTGGGGAATTTTTTTGGCTTTTTGGGACAATTTCTGGGAATTTTGGGTCAATTTCTTGGTCAATTTCTTGGGAATTTTTTGCGGATTCCATGATAAATTTTGGGGTAAATTCTCAATTTCTGGGTGAATTTCCTGGGAAATCCTTGTCAATTTCACAGTAAGTTTTGGGGTAAATTCCCTCAGTTTTGGGTCAATTTCATGTCAATTTGCTGAGAACTTTCTGTCAATTTTGCGCTAAATTTTTGGGACAAATTCCCTCCATTTTGGGTCAAATTTCTGGTCAATTTCCTGGGAAATTTTTGTCAATTTCATCCCAAATTTTGGGACAAATCCCCTCAATTTTGGGTCAAATTACTGGTCAATTTCCTGAGACCTTCTCGTCAACTTCCCCCCAAGTTTCGGGTCGAATTCCCCCAATTTCCGTCAATTTCCCTCCCCGCAGCTCGACTTCCACCGCGGCCTCCTCGCCCCTCCCCCCGCCGCCGCCCCCGGCCCCTCCCCCCACCCTCCACCCCTCCCCCCCACCCCCCGGCCCCTCCCCCTTCCCCCTCGGCCCCTCCCCCTCCTCCTCCTCCTCGCCCGGCCACGCCCCCCGGGGGCGGAGCCCCGGCAGTGGGCGGAGCGCGAGCGCGAGCGCTCCCGGCGGGAGAAGGCGCGGGAGCAGCGCGAGTGGGACCGCGGCAAGAGCCCCGCCCCCTCCCCCGGGACACGCCCGCCCGGGGGCGGGGCCTCGGCGGGACACGCCCCCCAGCGCGGGGAGGGGCGAGCGGCCAGGCCACGCCCCCGGGGGGCGGGGAGAAGGAGAAGGGGCGGGGCGGAGGAGGAGGCGGAGGCGGAGCCAGGGAGAGCCGGACGGAGAGGAAAGGTGGGCGGGGCTTCGATGGGGGGAGGGGGCGGGGCTTGGGCGGTGGGAGGGGCTTAATGGCACATTGCCCTATACGGGAAAAGGGGGCGGGGCTCGGGCGGTGGGAGGGGCTTAAGTGTTGAATTGCCTTATAGGGGAAAAGGGGAGGAGTTAATGGTTGGCTTTGCCTTGTATGGGAAAAGGGGTGGGGCTTGGCTAGGAAAGGGGAGGAGCTTGGGTGGTGGGAGGGGCTTAAAGCATGATTTGCCCTCTATGGGAAAGGGGGCGTGGCTTAAGGGTGAATTTCCTTCTATGGGAAGGGGGCGGGGCTTGGGCGGTGGGAGGGGCCAAGCGGTTAATTCGCCTTGTACGGGAAAGGGGAGGAGCTAAAGGTGCAATTCCCTTATACGGGAAAAGGGGAGGAGCTAAAGATGGGGTTGACCTTCTATGGGAAAAGGGGAGGAGCTAAAGATGGGGTTGACCTTCTATGGGACAAGGGGAGGAGCTCAAGGGCTGGATTGCTTTATATGGAAATGTGGGAGGAGTTCAGGGGTGATGGGCGGAGCTAAACCAGTGAATTGCCTTCTATGGGGATGTGGGCGTGGCTAAAGGCACGTGGGAGGGGCTTGAACCCTGCGATTCCCTCACATGGGCATGTGGGAGGAGTTAAAACCCGGACGAGTGGGCGTGGCTTAAGCGTCCCCCCCTCACCATACGCGGCCATGTGGGCGTGGCCAAACCCGAGACGCCGTCGCCGATTCCGCGCCGAGCGGTGTGGGCGTGGCCAGACCCCAAGGAAATGGAATTTATTATGCAATGGGCGTGGCTAAATGAGAAAGGGGCGCGGCCAGGGCTGGGTGGGCGCGGCCGATGACGTCACCTCCTTGGCCCCGCCCCCCCAGAGAAACCCCCGAGGAACCTCCCGCCAAGCTGCTGGACGACCTGTTCCGCAAGACCAAAGCGGCGCCCTGCATCTATTGGCTGCCGCTGACCGACTCCCAGGTGGGGAAATTTGCATATTCATGAGGCCGATTTGCATATCCGGGGTGGGAAAAAGAAAAATTCGGGGGTTTCGGGGTGAAATTTGGGGGGAAATAGGGGAATTGAAAGGGATTTGGGGGGAAATTTAGGAGTTCCAGGCAGAAGGTTTGCATATTTATGAGGTTTATTTGCATATTCATGAGCAGTCATTTGCATATTCATGAGGGCAAGGGGAAATTGGGGGGTTTGGGTGAAATTTTGGGTTTTTTGGGAAAATTGGGGAATTTAAAGGGATTTTGGAGGAAATCAGGGTTTTCTAGGTGGGAAATTTGCATATTTATGAAGTTTATTTGCATATTCATCAGCTGCCATTTGCATATCGGGGTGGAAAAGGAGAAATTTGGGGGTTTCGGGTGAAATTTTGGGGTCTTTTGGGGGAAATTGGGGAATTGAAAGGAATTTTGGGGGAAATCTGCTCCAAAATGGGCAAAATTCGTTAAAAAATGGATAAAATATGGTAAAAAATGGATAAAACCGCTTACAAAAAGGGGATTTTTTCGGGGAAGAAAATGCAAAGAAACGCAAATTAATTCAGCCAATGAGAGACGAGTCTGACCGACCCCTGATTACCCTAAATTTGCATATCCAGCTGCAGCAGAAGCAGGCGGAGCGCGCCGCCCGGGCGCGGGAGCGAGAGCGCCGCCGCAAGGAGCAGGAGGAGGAGGAGCGGCGGCAGCGCCCGATTGGCTGCTCGGCCCAGGGGGGCGCGGCCTCGGCCGGCGGCACTTCCGGCTCGGGCCCCGCCCACGGGCGGGGCTCGGGGGCGCGGCCAGCGGGCAGGGGAGGGCGCCCCCCGGCGGAGGGAGGAAGCGGCGCAGCCGCAGCGCCCAGGGGAGGGAGAGGGGGAGGCGCTGAGGGTTCGGGGGGGAAAAAGGGGGATTTGGGGCAAAAACGGGACGGGAGAGGCGGAATAAAACGTCTGGAGAACGGTCGCTGTGCAGCGGTTTCGTTTTGTGGGGGATTTGGGGGAAATTTGGGGAAAAATACGGAAATTTTGGGGGAAAATGTGGAAATTTTGAGGAAATTTGGGGAGAATTTGAGAAATTTTGGGGAAAAATGCCGAAATGACTTCAGAAAGTTTTGAGGAAATTTGGGGGAAAACGTGGAAATTTTGATGAAAATTTTGAGAAAAATGTGGAAATTTTGAGAAAATTTGGGGGAAAATTTGCGACATTTTGGGGGAAAATGCGGAAATGATTTCAGAACATTTGGAGGAAATTTGGGGGCAAACGTGTGGGGCAAAATATGGAAATTTTGAGGCGAATTTGGGGGAAGATGTGGAATTTCTGGGGGAAATTTGGGGGAAAACGTGGAAATTTTGGAGATTTTCCCCATCTGCCTGCGTCACGCACCAGGTGTCACCAGGTTCCTGGGCAAAACCAACCCCACGGACGGGCTTGCCTTCGCCTGGGGCGGGACTAATCCGAACGGTCTTTCCTAAAATGCCTCTCCGGTGTACCACAGGGACTCTATCTCCGTCCACTGTGTGCAAAGGTTTGGGCTGGGCAGGACCGGCTCGCTCGGTAGAACCTCTTGCGCCAACCGTCCAGGTGGCCTTTGCTAAGTTCAGCTCCCAGTTTTCGAAGGTTCCCCCGCCAAGTGCCTTCAAAGTTGTCTTAAGCAGTCCGTTGCACCGTTCAACTTTCCCGGCAGCCGGTGCATGGCAGGGGATATGGTACATCCATTCAGTTCCGTGTTCTCTAGCCCAGGTGCTTATGAGGCCGTTCTTGAAACGGGTTCCGTTGTCAGACTCGATTCTCTCAGGGGTACCGTCGCTGTTGAGCCGCTGGCTGAGGAATGAGCCAGCTTCTCAGACGAGGAAAGAGAGGAGGTGTCTTTATTATTTTGATTTCCATACATACAGAGTTTACAGAGGCGCCCCAGATTGGTCAGCCAGAAACCTCCCCCCAGGCCCAATTGGCCAAGCCCGAGCTGACCCAATCCGGAGGCGTTGTTTGCGAAACATCCAGACTTTATCTTTGTTTACGAAACGTAGCAACATGTTCTCAGGGGAAGGACCTGTGCTAGCCACAGGGTTCCACGTCTCCACAGGACTGGCTTTTCCAGAGCCAAGATGGCGTTCCGGGCAGCAGCATGAGGCACAGGGTAGGTCTCTAACCATCCCGCGGTTGCTTCCACCATGGTCAGCACGTAGCGCTTTCCTCGGCGGGTTTGGGGAAGGGTGATGCAGTCAACTTGCCATACTTCCCCGTACCTGTACTTTGACCATCGTCCACCGTGCCACAGAGGCTTCAGCCGCTTGGCCCGTTTGGTCGCAGCGCAAGTCTCACAGCTGTGGACGACCTGTGAGATGTCGTCCACGGTCAAGGCCAGCCCTCGGTCACGAGCCCGTCTGTACGTCGCATCCCTCCCTTGATGGCCAGAGGCATCGCGGGCCCAACGAGCTAGCGATAATTCTCCTTTGTGCTGCCAGTCCAGATCCACCTGTGACGCTTCCACCTCGGCAGCTCGGTCCGCTCGCTCGTCGTTACGATGCTCTTCCTTAGCCCGGCTCTTAGCTACGTGTGCATCCACGTGTCGCGCTTTCGCGGTCAGCTTTTCTGCCCGGGCGGCGATGTCCTGCCAAAGCTCAGCGGCCCAGACGGGTTTTCCCCTGCGCTGCCAGTTGGCCTTTCCCCGGCGATCTAACCATCCCCACAGCGCGTTGGCTACCATCCGGGAGTCGGTGTAGAGATAGAGCCTCGGCCGTTTCTCTCGTTCGGCAACATCCAAAGCCAGCTGGACGGCTTTAAGCTCCGCGACCTGACTCGATCCACCTTGTCCCTCGGCAGCCTGTGCGGCTTGTCGTGTGGGGCTCCACGCTGCAGCTTCCCATTTCCGATCTGCGCCTGCGATCCGGCAGGAACCATCGGGGAAGAGGGCGTAACGCCTTTCACTCTCCGGCAGCTCGTTACGCGGGGTGCTTCCTCGGAGGCTGGGGGAGGATTTGGGGTTTTTCTCCGTCGCTGCTGCTAAGCAACGCATCGCCGGGCGATCGGAGCCGTCGAGCGTTTTGTGGGAGAGAAAAGGCTGTGCCGGGCGGGGCGGGGGGAGGGAGCGCCACCTGCAGCCGTTCAGGGTCACCCCCCTCCCTTCAGGGGTCATCGCACCTGAGCTGACCCTGCGCCACAGCGCCGCCTGCAGGCGCTCGGGAGCCATCGCATCTCACCTGACCCTGCGCCACAGCGCCGCCTGCAGCCGTTCAGGGGTCATCGCACCTGAGCTGACCCTGAGCTGACCCTGCGCCACAGCGCCGCCTGCAGGCGCTCGGGAGCCATCGCATCTCACCTGACCCTGCGCCACAGCGCCGCCTGCAGCCGTTCAGGGGTCATCGCACCTGCCCTGCTCGGCCGGGAGCTCAACAGCGCCCCTGCTGGTTTTTTTTTTCCAGCCGTGATTACACCACACGGGAAAGCCATCTGCTGTTGGTCTTCTGGTTCTAGTCGTGGTTGCTATTATTGTTATTGCTTGTTTATAGATACTAGTAAAGAACTGATATCCCTTTTTTCCCATGCCTTTGCCTGAAAGCCCTCGATTCACAAAATTGAATAATTCGGAGGGAGGGAAAAAAAATCACGTTCTCTGTCCTAAGGGAGGGTTCAGCCTCTCTTGGCAGACTCCTGTCTGGGTTCTAAATTGTATGCGGGGATATCGCCGGGGCTGGCTTGTTCGTCGGCGTGCATCTGGGATCCTATTGAAGCAAAGTGAAACCCCTTTCCTAGGCTGTGTGTCTGCGATCTGACCTGATTTCTCAGTTGCTGTCGTTTTGTAAGCACGAGGGGAAATTAGATGAAGCACAAGCAAGAGCCCGGGACGATTTGTTTGGGCAACGAGTGGTGGCACCTGGACAACCCACCTGCCTGGAGATGGAAAGAGAAAAGAATGCACTCTGGGCTTCCCTATTTGGTGTCCAATCTGGAAAAAGTCCCCATTCGATGGGAAAGGCGACCTTTTGCAAATGCAGAACGAGAGGTTTCGGATAATGAAAATCAGGAGGAAACTTGGCAAGAACCTTCTAGCGGAGTAAAACTTGGGTGGGCTCTAGAATCTCTGTTTGGCCCTATAGGAAATGAAAGAAAGAGAGAAATGATGTAGAGCCTTACAGGTCAGGTAGAGAGGTTAGCGAGAGTTACTCGGGAAGGAGTCAAAGTACTAAACAACGGAGGAGGAGGAGGAGGAGGAGGAGGAGGAGGAGGAGGAGGAGGAGGAGGAGGAGGAGGGGTTTTTTGGGGTTTTTTGGGGATTTTTGGGAAATATTGGGATTTTTGGAGGGAAATTTGGGGGATTTTGGGGAAATTTGGGAATTTGGGGGTTTGGGGATTTTGGGGGATTTTTTGGGGGGAAATTTGTGATTTTTGGGGGGAAATTCAGGGAGAATTTGGGGTTTTGGGGGAATTTGGGGGTTTGGGGGATTTTTTGGGGGAAATTTGGGGTTTTTTGGGGATTTTTGGTGGGGATTTTTGGGGGGATTTTTGGTGGGTTTTTTGGGGGAAATATTGGGATTTTTTGGGGTTTTTTTGGGATTTTTTGGTGGATTTTTTGGGGGAATTTGGGACATTATGGGAAAATTTGGGGAGTTGGGAAATTTTGGGGGTTTGGGGGATTTTTGGGGGTTTTTTGTGGATTTTTTAGGGAATTTTTGGGGTTTGGAGGGGAAATTTGGGATTTTTGGAGGGAAATATTGGGATTTTGGGGGAATTTGGGGATTTGGGGAAAATTTGGGGGTTTGGGGGAAATTTTGGGGGGTTTGGGGGATTTTTTGGGGATTTTTGGGGGAAATATTGGGATTTTTAGGGGAATTTTTGGTGGTTCAGAGGGGAAATTTGGGATTTTGGAGGAAAATTTGGGGGAATTTAGGGGATTTTGGGAAAATTTGGGGGTTTGGGGGATTTTTTGAGATTTTTTGTGGGTTTTTTTGGGGAAATATTGGGATTTTTTGGGATTTTTGGGGGAAATTTGGGGATTTTTTGGAGAAATTTTAAAGGGATTTTTGGGGTGAATTTTGGGGAATTTTTTGGGGCATTTTCTGGGAATTTTGGGATATTTGGGGGATTTTTTTACAGGGAAATTAGAGGATTTTGGGGGAAATTCTGTGGTTTTTGGGGGAAATTTGGGGAATCTTGAGAGAATTTTGGAGGAAATTTGGGGGAGAATTTTGGGGATTTGGGGAAAATTTAGGGATTTGGGGGAAATTTGGGAGTTTTTGAAGGATTTTTTGGGTCAAATTTCCTCAAATTTTATCGAATTTCCAGATCCCGGGAATTTCTGGGGAACTTTTTGTCAATTTTAGGCTGAATTTTGGGTCAAATTCCCTGAAATGTTGGGGTGAATTTCATGTCAATTTCCTGGGAAATTTTTAGTGAATTTCCCGATAAATTTTGGGTCAATTTCCCTCAACTTTGGGTCAATTTCTGGGTCAATTTTGGGTCAGTTTTTGGGGCAACTTTTTTGCTTTTTGGGTCAATTTCTGGAAATTGGGAAATCCCATTTTAATTCAATTTCTTGGGAACTTTTTGCGAATTTCACGATAAATTTTGGGTCAAATTTCCTCAATTTTGTGTCAATTTCCTGGAAATTTTTTATGGGCGTTTTAAGTCAATTTCTGGGAATTTTTTGGCTTTTGGGTCAATTTTGGGTCAATTTCTGGGTCAATTTCTTGGGAATTTTTTGCAAATTTCGTGATAAATTTTGGGTCAAATTCCTCCGTTTGGGTCAATTTCATGGTCAATTTCCTGGGAAATTTTTGTCAAGTTCACCGTAAGTTTTGGGTCAAATTCCACCTTCGGTTTTGGGTCAATTTTGGGTCAATTTGCTGGGAACTTTCTGGTCAATTTCCTGGGCTAAATTTTTGGGTCAAATTCCCTCCATTTTGGGTCAAATTTCTGGTCAATTTCCTGAGAACTTTTCGTCAATTTCACCCCAAATTTTGGGTCGAATTCCCTCCATTTTGGGTCAGTTTCTGGTCAATTTCCTGAGACCTTCTCGTCAACTTCCCCCCAAGTTTCGGGTCGAATTCCCCCAATTTCCGTCAATTTCCCTCCCCGCAGCTCGACTTCCACCGCGGCCTCCTCGCCCCTCCCCCCGCCGCCGCCCCCGGCCCCTCCCCCCACCCTCCACCCCTCCCCCCACCCCCCGGCCCCTCCCCCTTCCCCCTCGGCCCCTCCCCCTCCTCCTCCTCCTCGCCCGGCCACGCCCCCCCGGGGGGCGGAGCCCCGGCAGTGGGCGGAGCGCGAGCGCGAGCGCTCCCGGCGGGAGAAGGCGCGGGAGCAGCGCGAGTGGGACCGCGGCAAGAGCCCCGCCCCCTCCCCCGGGACACGCCCGCCCGGGGGCGGGGCCTCGGCGGGACACGCCCCCCAGCGCGGGCGAGGGGCGGGCGGCCAGGCCACGCCCCCCGGGGGGCGGGGAGAAGGAGAAGGGGCGGGGCGGAGGAGGAGGCGGAGGCGGAGCCAGGGAGAGCCGGACGGAGAGGAAAGGTGGGCGGGGCTTCGATGGGGGAGGGGGCGGGGCTTGGGCGGTGGGAGGGGCTTAATTGTACGTTGCCCTTACGTGGGGAAGGGGGCGTGGCTTAAGGGTGAATTGCCTTCTATGGGAAGGGGGCGGGGCTTGGGCGGTGGGAGGGGCCAAGCGGTTAATTCGCCTTGTATGGGAAAGGGGAGGAGCTAAAGGTGCAATTCCCTTCTACGGAAAAAGGGGAGGAGCTAAAGATGGGGTTGACCTTCTATGGGAAAAGGGGAGGAGCTAAAGGGCTGGCTTGCTTTATATGGAAATGTGGGAGGAGTTCAGGGGAGATGGGCGGAGCTAGACCAGTGAATTGCCTTCTGTGGGGATGTGGGCGTGGCTAAAGGCACGTGGGAGGGGCTTGAACCCTGCGCATTCCCTCACATGGGCATGTGGGAGGAGTTAAAACCCGGACGAGTGGGCGTGGCTTAAGCGTCCCCCCCTCGCCATACGCGGCCATGTGGGCGTGGCCAAACCCGAGACGCCGTCGCCGATTCCGCGCCGAGCGGTGTGGGCGTGGCCAGACCCCAATGAAATGGAATTTATTATGCAATGGGCGTGGCTAAATGAGAAAGGGGCGCGGCCAGGGCTGGGTGGGCGCGGCCGATGACGTCACCTCCTTGGCCCCGCCCCCCCCCCCAGAGAAACCCCCCGAGGAACCTCCCGCCAAGCTGCTGGACGACCTGTTCCGCAAGACCAAAGCGGCGCCCTGCATCTATTGGCTGCCGCTGACCGACTCCCAGGTGGGGAAATTTGCATATTCATGAGGCCGATTTGCATATCCGGGGTGGGAAAAAGAAAAATTCGGGGGTTTCGGGGTGAAATTTGGGGGGAAATAGGGGATTTGAAAGGGATTTGGGGGGAAATTTAGGAGTTCCAGGCAGAAGGTTTGCATATTTATGAGGTTTATTTGCATATTCATGAGCAGTCATTTGCATATTCATGAGGGCAAGGGGAAATTGGGGGGTTTGGGTGAAATTTTGGGTTTTTTGGGAAAATTGGGGAATTTAAAGGGATTTTGGAGGAAATCAGGGTTTTCTAGGTGGGAAATTTGCATATTTATGAAGTTTATTTGCATATTCATCAGCTGCCATTTGCATATCGGGGTGGAAAAGGAGAAATTTGGGGGTTTCGGGTGAAATTTTGGGGTCTTTTGGGGGAAATTGGGGAATTGAAAGGAATTTTGGGGGAAATCTGCTCCAAAATGGGCAAAATTCGTTAAAAAATGGATAAAATATGGTAAAAAATGGATAAAACCGCTTACAAAAAGGGGATTTTTTCGGGGAAGAAAATGCAAAGAAACGCAAATTAATTCAGCCAATGAGAGACGAGTCTGACCGACCCCTGATTACCCTAAATTTGCATATCCAGCTGCAGCAGAAGCAGGCGGAGCGCGCCGCCCGGGCGCGGGAGCGAGAGCGCCGCCGCAAGGAGCAGGAGGAGGAGGAGCGGCGGCAGCGCCCGATTGGCTGCTCGGCCCAGGGGGGCGCGGCCTCGGCCGGCGGCACTTCCGGCTCGGGCCCCGCCCACGGGCGGGGCTCGGGGGCGCGGCCAGCGGGCAGGGGAGGGCGCCCCCCGGCGGAGGGAGGAAGCGGCGCAGCCGCAGCGCCCAGGGGAGGGAGAGGGGGAGGCGCTGAGGGTTCGGGGGGAAAAAGGGGGATTTGGGGCAAAAACGGGACGGGAGAGGCGGAATAAAACGTCTGGAGAACGGTCGCTGCGCAGCGGTTTCGTTTTGTGGGGGATTTGGGGGAAATTTGGGGAAAAATACGGAAATTTTGGGGAAAAATGTGGAAATTTTGAGGAAATTTGGGGAGAATTTGAGAAATTTTGGGGAAAAATGCCGAAATGACTTCAGAAAGTTTTGAGGAAATTTGGGGGAAAACGTGGAAATTTTGATGAAAATTTTGAGAAAAATGTGGAAATTTTGAGAAAATTTGGGGGAAAATTTGCGACATTTTGGGGGAAAATGCGGAAATGATTTCAGAACATTTGGAGGAAATTTGGGGGAAAACGTGTGGGGCAAAATATGGAAATTTTGAGGCGAATTTGGGGGAAGATGTGGAATTTCTGGGGGAAATTTGGGGGAAAACGTGGAAATTTTGGAGATTTTCCCCATCTGCCTGCGTCACGCACCAGGTGTCACCAGGTTCCTGGGCAAAACCAACCCCACGGACGGGCTTGCCTTCGCCTGGGGCGGGACTAATCCGAACGGTCTTTCCTAAAATGCCTCTCCGGTGTACCACAGGGACTCTATCTCCGTCCACTGTGTGCAAAGGTTTGGGCTGGGCAGGACCGGCTCGCTCGGTAGAACCTCTTGCGCCAACCGTCCAGGTGGCCTTTGCTAAGTTCAGCTCCCAGTTTTTGAAGGTTCCCCCGCCAAGTGCCTTCAAAGTTGTCTTAAGCAGTCCGTTGCACCGTTCAACTTTCCCGGCAGCCGGTGCATGGCAGGGGATATGGTACATCCATTCAGTTCCGTGTTCTCTAGCCCAGGTGCTTATGAGGCCGTTCTTGAAACGGGTTCCGTTGTCAGACTCGATTCTCTCAGGGGTACCGTCGCTGTTGAGCCGCTGGCTGAGGAACGAGCCAGCTTCTCAGACGAGGAAAGAGAGGAGGTGTCTTTATTATTTTGATTTCCATACATACAGAGTTTACAGAGGCGCCCCAGATTGGTCAGCCAGAAACCTCCCCCCAGGCCCAATTGGCCAAGCCCGAGCTGACCCAATCCGGAGGCGTTGTTTGCGAAACATCCAGACTTTATCTTTGTTTATGAAACGTAGCAACATGTTCTCAGGGGAAGGACCTGTGCTAGCCACAGGGTTCCACGTCTCCACAGGACTGGCTTTTCCAGAGCCAAGATGGTGTTCCGGGCAGCAGCGTGAGGCACAGGGTAGGTCTCTAACCATCCCGCGGTTGCTTCCACCATGGTCAGCACGTAGCGCTTTCCTCGGCGGGTTTGGGGAAGGGTGATGCAGTCAACTTGCCATACTTCCCCGTACCTGTACTTTGACCATCGTCCACCGTGCCACAGAGGCTTCAGCCGCTTGGCCCGTTTGGTCGCAGCGCAAGTCTCACAGCTGTGGACGACCTGTGAGATGTCGTCCACGGTCAAGTCCAGCCCTCGGTCACGAGCCCGTCTGTACGTCGCATCCCTCCCTTGATGGCCAGAGGCATCGCGGGCCCAACGAGCTAGCGATAATTCTCCTTTGTGCTGCCAGTCCAGATCCACCTGTGACGCTTCCACCTCGGCAGCTCGGTCCGCTCGCTCGTCGTTACGATGCTCTTCCTTAGCCCGGCTCTTAGCTACGTGTGCATCCACGTGTCGCGCTTTCGCGGTCAGCTTTTCTGCCCGGGCGGCGATGTCCTGCCAAAGCTCAGCGGCCCAGACGGGTTTTCCCCTGCGCTGCCAGTTGGCCTTTCCCCGGCGATCTAACCATCCCCACAGCGCGTTGGCTACCATCCGGGAGTCGGTGTAGAGATAGAGCCTCGGCCGTTTCTCTCGTTCGGCAACATCCAAAGCCAGCTGGACGGCTTTAAGCTCCGCGACCTGACTCGATCCACCTTGTCCCTCGGCAGCCTGTGCGGCTTGTCGTGTGGGGCTCCACGCTGCAGCTTCCCATTTCCGATCTGCGCCTGCGATCCGGCAGGAACCATCGGGGAAGAGGGCGTAACGCCTTTCACTCTCCGGCAGCTCGTTACGCGGGGTGCTTCCTCGGAGGCTGGGGGAGGATTTGGGGTTTTTCTCCGTCGCTGCTGCTAAGCAACGCATCGCCGGGCGATCGGAGCCGTCGAGCGTTTTGTGGGAGAGAAAAGGCTGTGCCGGGCGGGGCGGGGGGAGGGAGCGCCACCTGCAGCCGTTCAGGGGTCATCGCACCTGAGCTGACCCTGCGCCACAGCGCCGCCTGCAGGCGCTCGGGAGCCATCGCATCTCACCTGACCCTGCGCCACAGCGCCGCCTGCAGCCGTTCAGGGGTCATCGCACCTGCCCTGCTCGGCCGGGAGCTCAACAGCGCCCCTGCTGGTTTTTTTTTTCCAGCCGTGATTACACCACACGGGAAAGCCATCTGCTGTTGGTCTTCTGGTTCTAGTCGTGGTTGCTATTATTGTTATTGCTTGTTTATAGATACTAGTAAAGAACTGATATCCCTTTTTTCCCATGCCTTTGCCTGAAAGCCCTCGATTCACAAAATTGAATAATTCGGAGGGAGGGAAAAAAAATCACGTTCTCTGTCCTAAGGGAGGGTTCAGCCTCTCTTGGCAGACTCCTGTCTGGGTTCTAAATTGTATGCGGGGATATCGCCGGGGCTGGCTTGTTCGTCGGCGTGCATCTGGGATCCTATTGAAGCAAAGTGAAACCCCTTTCCTAGGCTGTGTGTCTGCGATCTGACCTGATTTCTCAGTTGCTGTCGTTTTGTAAGCACGAGGGGAAATTAGATGAAGCACAAGCAAGAGCCCGGGACGATTTGTTTGGGCAACGAGTGGTGGTACCTGGACAACCCACCTGCCTGGAGATGGAAAGAGAAAAGAATGCACTCTGGGCTTCCCTATTTGGTGTCCAATCTGGAAAAAGTCCCCATTCGATGGGAAAAGTGACCTTTTGCAAATGAGAACGAGAGGTTTCGGATAATGAAAATCAGGAGGAAACTTGGCAAGAACCTTCTAGCGGAGTAAAACTTGGGTGGGCTCTAGAATCTCTGTTTGGCCCTATAGGAAATGAAAGAAAGAGAGAAATGATGTAGAGCCTTACAGGTCAGGTAGAGAGGTTAGCGAGAGTTACTCGGGAAGGAGTCAAAGTACTAAACAAGGAGGAGGAGGAGGAGGAGGAGGAGGAGGAGGAGGAGGAGGAGGAGGAGGAGGAGGATTATTTTTTGGGGTTTTTTGGGGTTTTTGGGGATTTTTTGGGAAATATTGGGATTTTTGGAGGGAAATTTGGGGGATTTTGGGGAAATTTGGGAATTTGGGGGTTTGGGGATTTTGGGGGATTTTTTGGGGGGAAATTTGTGATTTTTGGGGGGAAATTCAGGGAGAATTTGGGGTTTTGGGGGAATTTGGGGGTTTGGGGGATTTTTTGGGAAATTTGGGGATTTTTGGGGAATTTTGTGGGATTTTTGGGGGGATTTTTGGGGGTTTTTTGGGGAAATATTGGGATTTTTTGGGGGTTTTTTGGGATTTTTTGGTGGATTTTTTGGGGGAATTTGGGACATTATGGGAAAATTTGGGGAGTTGGGAAATTTTGGGGGTTTGGGGGATTTTTGGGGGTTTTTTGTGGATTTTTTAGGGAAATTTTGGGATTTGGAGGGAAATTTGGGATTTTTGGAGGGAAATTTGGGAAAAATTGGGATTTTGGGGAAATTTGGGGATTTGGGGAAAATTTGGGGGTTTGGAGGGAAATTTTGGGGGATTTGGGGGATTTTTGGGGATTTTTTGGGGAAATATTGGGATTTTTAGGGGAATTTTTGGTGGTTTAGAGGGGAAATTTGGGATTTTTGGAGGAAAATTTGGGGGGAATTCAGGGGATTTTGGGAAAATTTGGGGATTTGGGGGATTTTTTGGGATTTTTTGTGGATTTTTTTGGGGAAATATTGGGATTTTTTGGGATTTTTGGGGGAAATTTGGGGATTTTTTGGAGAAATCTTAAAGGGATTTTGGGGTGAATTTTGGGGAATTTTTGGGGCATTTTCTGGGAATTTTGGGATATTTGGGGGATTTTTTTACAGGGAAATTTGAGGATTTTGGGGGAAATTTAGTGGTTTTTGGGGGAAATTTCGGGAATCTTGAGAGAATTTTGGAGGAAATTTGGGGGAGGAATTTTGGGGATTTGGGGAAAATTTGGGGATTTGGGGGAAATTTGGGAGTTTTTGAAGGGATTTTTTGGGTCAAATTCCCTCAAATTTTATCGAATTTCGCAGATCCCGGAATTTCTGGGGAACTTTTTGTCAATTTTACGCTGAATTTTGGGTCAAATTCCCTGAAATGTTGGTGAATTTCATGTCAATTTCCTGGGAAATTTTTAGTGAATTTCCGGGTAAATTTTGGGGCAAATTCCGTCAACTTTGGGTCAATTTCTGGGTCAATTTTGGGTCATTTTTGGGGCAACTTTTTTGCTTTTTGGGTCAATTTCTGGAAAGAAAATTTCAATTCAATTTCTTGGGAACTTTTTGTGAATTTCACGATAAATTTTGGGTCAAATTTCCTGAATTTTGGGTCAATTTCCTGGAAATTTTCATTATGGTCATTTTAAGTCAATTTCTGGGGAATTTTTTGGCTTTTGGGATCGGAATTTTGGGTCAATTTCTGGGTCAATTTCTTGGGAATTTTTTGCAAATTTCATGATAAATTTTGGGTCAAATTCCTCCATTTTGGGTCAATTTCTGTCAATTTCCTGGGAAATTTTTGTCAAGTTCACCGTAAGTTTTGGGTCAAATTCCACCAATTCGGTTTTTTGGGTCAATTTTGGGTCAATTTCTGGGAACTTTCTGGTCAATTTCTGGGCTAAATTTTGGGACGAATTCCCTCCATTTTGGGTCAATTTCTGGTCAATTTCCTGGGAACTTTTCGTCAATTTCACCCCAAATTTTGGGACAAATCCCCTCCATTTTGGGTCAGATTACTGGTCAATTTCCTGAGACCTTCTCGTCAGCTTCCCCCCAAGTTTCGGGTCGAATTCCCCCAATTTCCGTCAATTTCCCTCCCCGCAGCTCGACTTCCACCGCGGCCTCCTCGCCCCTCCCCCCGCCGCCGCCCCCGGCCCCTCCCCCCACCCTCCACCCCTCCCCCCACCCCCCGGCCCCTCCCCCTTCCCCCTCGGCCCCTCCCCCCTCCTCCTCCTCCTCGCCCGGCCACGCCCCCCGGGGGGCGGAGCCCCGGCAGTGGGCGGAGCGCGAGCGCGAGCGCTCCCGGCGGGAGAAGGCGCGGGAGCAGCGCGAGTGGGACCGCGGCAAGAGCCCCGCCCCCTCCCCCGGGACACGCCCGCCCGGGGGCGGGGCCTCGGCGGGACACGCCCCCCAGCGCGGGGAGGGGGCGGGCGGCCAGGCCACGCCCCCGGGGGGCGGGGAGAAGGAGAAGGGGCGGGGGCGGAGGAGGAGGCGGAGGCGGAGCCAGGGAGAGCCGGACGGAGAGGAAAGGTGGGCGGGGCTTCGATGGGGGAGGGGGGCGGGGCTTGGGCGGTGGGAGGGGCTTAATGGCACATTGCCCTATACGGGAAAAGGGGCGGGGCTCGGGCGGTGGGAGGGGCTTAAGTGTTGAATTGCCTTATAGGGGAAAAGGGGAGGAGTTAATGGTTGGCTTTGCCTTGTATGGGAAAAGGGGTGGGGCTTGGCTAGGAAAGGGGAGGAGCTTGGGTGGTGGGAGGGGCTTAAAGCATGATTTGCCCTCTATGGGAAAGGGGGCGTGGCTTAAGGGTGAATTTCCTTCTATGGGAAGGGGGCGGGGCTTGGGCGGTGGGAGGGGCCAAGCGGTTAATTCGCCTTGTACGGGAAAGGGGAGGAGCTAAAGGTGCAATTCCCTTATACGGGAAAAGGGGAGGAGCTAAAGATGGGGTTGACCTTCTATGGGAAAAGGGGAGGAGCTAAAGATGGGGTTGACCTTCTATGGGACAAGGGGAGGAGCTCAAGGGCTGGATTGCTTTATATGGAAATGTGGGAGGAGTTCAGGGGTGATGGGCGGAGCTAAACCAGTGAATTGCCTTCTATGGGGATGTGGGCGTGGCTAAAGGCACGTGGGAGGGGCTTGAACCCTGCGATTCCCTCACATGGGCATGTGGGAGGAGTTAAAACCCGGACGAGTGGGCGTGGCTTAAGCGTCCCCCCCTCGCCATACGCGGCCATGTGGGCGTGGCCAAACCCGAGACGCCGTCGCCGATTCCGCGCCGAGCGGTGTGGGCGTGGCCAGACCCCAAGGAAATGGAATTTATTATGCAATGGGCGTGGCTAAATGAGAAAGGGGCGCGGCCAGGGCTGGGTGGGCGCGGCCGATGACGTCACCTCCCTTGGCCCCGCCCCCCCCAGAGAAACCCCCCGAGGAACCTCCCGCCAAGCTGCTGGACGACCTGTTCCGCAAGACCAAAGCGGCGCCCTGCATCTATTGGCTGCCGCTGACCGACTCCCAGGTGGGGAAATTTGCATATTCATCAGGCCGATTTGCATATCCGGGGTGGGAAAAAGGAAAATTCGGGGGTTTCGGGGTGAAATTTGGGGGGAAATAGGGGATTTGAAAGGGATTTGGGGGGAAATTTAGGAGTTCCAGGCAGAAGGTTTGCATATTTATGAGGTTTATTTGCATATTCATGAGCAGTCATTTGCATATTCATGAGGGCAAGGGGAAATTGGGGGGTTTGGGTGAAATTTTGGGTTTTTTGGGAAAATTGGGGAATTTAAAGGGATTTTGGAGGAAATCAGGGTTTTCTAGGTGGGAAATTTGCATATTTATGAAGTTTATTTGCATATTCATCAGCTGCCATTTGCATATCGGGGTGGAAAAGGAGAAATTTGGGGGTTTCGGGTGAAATTTTGGGGTCTTTTGGGGGAAATTGGGGAATTGAAAGGAATTTTGGGGGAAATCTGCTCCAAAATGGGCAAAATTCGTTAAAAAATGGATAAAATATGGTAAAAAATGGATAAAACCGCTTACAAAAAGGGGATTTTTTCGGGGAAGAAAATGCAAAGAAACGCAAATTAATTCAGCCAATGAGAGACGAGTCTGACCGACCCCTGATTACCCTAAATTTGCATATCCAGCTGCAGCAGAAGCAGGCGGAGCGCGCCGCCCGGGCGCGGGAGCGAGAGCGCCGCCGCAAGGAGCAGGAGGAGGAGGAGCGGCGGCAGCGCCCGATTGGCTGCTCGGCCCAGGGGGGCGCGGCCTCGGCCGGCGGCACTTCCGGCTCGGGCCCCGCCCACGGGCGGGGCTCGGGGGCGCGGCCAGCGGGCAGGGGAGGGCGCCCCCCGGCGGAGGGAGGAAGCGGCGCAGCCGCAGCGCCCAGGGGAGGGAGAGGGGGAGGCGCTGAGGGTTCGGGGGGGAAAAAGGGGGATTTGGGGCAAAAACGGGACGGGAGAGGCGGAATAAAACGTCTGGAGAACGGTCGCTGCGCAGCGGTTTCGTTTTGTGGGGGATTTGGGGGAAATTTGGGGAAAAATACGGAAATTTTGGGGGAAAATGTGGAAATTTTGAGGAAATTTGGGGAGAATTTGAGAAATTTTGGGGAAAAATGCCGAAATGACTTCAGAAAGTTTTGAGGAAATTTGGGGGAAAACGTGGAAATTTTGATGAAAATTTTGAGAAAAATGTGGAAATTTTGAGAAAATTTGGGGGAAAATTTGCGACATTTTGGGGGAAAATGCGGAAATGATTTCAGAACATTTGGAGGAAATTTGGGGGCAAACGTGTGGGGCAAAATATGGAAATTTTGAGGCGAATTTGGGGGAAGATGTGGAATTTCTGGGGGAAATTTGGGGGAAAACGTGGAAATTTTGGAGATTTTCCCCATCTGCCTGCGTCACGCACCAGGTGTCACCAGGTTCCTGGGCAAAACCAACCCCACGGACGGGCTTGCCTTCGCCTGGGGCGGGACTAATCCGAACGGTCTTTCCTAAAATGCCTCTCCGGTGTACCACAGGGACTCTATCTCCGTCCACTGTGTGCAAAGGTTTGGGCTGGGCAGGACCGGCTCGCTCGGTAGAACCTCTTGCGCCAACCGTCCAGGTGGCCTTTGCTAAGTTCAGCTCCCAGTTTTTGAAGGTTCCCCCGCCAAGTGCCTTCAAAGTTGTCTTAAGCAGTCCGTTGCACCGTTCAACTTTCCCGGCAGCCGGTGCATGGCAGGGGATATGGTACATCCATTCAGTTCCGTGTTCTCTAGCCCAGGTGCTTATGAGGCCGTTCTTGAAACGGGTTCCGTTGTCAGACTCGATTCTCTCAGGGGTACCGTCGCTGTTGAGCCGCTGGCTGAGGAATGAGCCAGCTTCTCAGACGAGGAAAGAGAGGAGGTGTCTTTATTATTTTGATTTCCATACATACAGAGTTTACAGAGGCGCCCCAGATTGGTCAGCCAGAAACCTCCCCCCAGGCCCAATTGGCCAAGCCCGAGCTGACCCAATCCGGAGGCGTTGTTTGCGAAACATCCAGACTTTATCTTTGTTTATGAAACGTAGCAACATGTTCTCAGGGGAAGGACCTGTGCTAGCCACAGGGTTCCACGTCTCCACAGGACTGGCTTTTCCAGAGCCAAGATGGCGTTCCGGGCAGCAGCATGAGGCACAGGGTAGGTCTCTAACCATCCCGCGGTTGCTTCCACCATGGTCAGCACGTAGCGCTTTCCTCGGCGGGTTTGGGGAAGGGTGATGCAGTCAACTTGCCATACTTCCCCGTACCTGTACTTTGACCATCGTCCACCGTGCCACAGAGGCTTCAGCCGCTTGGCCCGTTTGGTCGCAGCGCAAGTCTCACAGCTGTGGACGACCTGTGAGATGTCGTCCACGGTCAAGTCCAGCCCTCGGTCACGAGCCCGTCTGTACGTCGCATCCCTCCCTTGATGGCCAGAGGCATCGCGGGCCCAACGAGCTAGCGATAATTCTCCTTTGTGCTGCCAGTCCAGATCCACCTGTGACGCTTCCACCTCGGCAGCTCGGTCCGCTCGCTCGTCGTTACGATGCTCTTCCTTAGCCCGGCTCTTAGCTACGTGTGCATCCACGTGTCGCGCTTTCGCGGTCAGCTTTTCTGCCCGGGCGGCGATGTCCTGCCAAAGCTCAGCGGCCCAGACGGGTTTTCCCCTGCGCTGCCAGTTGGCCTTTCCCCGGCGATCTAACCATCCCCACAGCGCGTTGGCTACCATCCGGGAGTCGGTGTAGAGATAGAGCCTCGGCCGTTTCTCTCGTTCGGCAACATCCAAAGCCAGCTGGACGGCTTTAAGCTCCGCGACCTGACTCGATCCACCTTGTCCCTCGGCAGCCTGTGCGGCTTGTCGTGTGGGGCTCCACGCTGCAGCTTCCCATTTCCGATCTGCGCCTGCGATCCGGCAGGAACCATCGGGGAAGAGGGCGTAACGCCTTTCACTCTCCGGCAGCTCGTTACGCGGGGTGCTTCCTCGGAGGCTGGGGGAGGATTTGGGGTTTTTCTCCGTCGCTGCTGCTAAGCAACGCATCGCCGGGCGATCGGAGCCGTCGAGCGTTTTGTGGGAGAGAAAAGGCTGTGCCGGGCGGGGCGGGGGGAGGGAGCGCCACCTGCAGCCGTTCAGGGGTCATCGCACCTGAGCTGACCCTGCGCCACAGCGCCACCTGCAGCCGTTCAGGGGTCATCGCACCTGAGCTGACCCTGCGCCACAGCGCCGCCTGCAGGCGCTCGGGAGCCATCGCATCTCACCTGACCCTGCGCCACAGCGCCGCCTGCAGCCGTTCAGGGGTCATCGCACCTGCCCTGCTCGGCCGGGAGCTCAACAGCGCCCCTGCTGGTTTTTTTTTCCAGCCGTGATTACACCACACGGGAAAGCCATCTGCTGTTGGTCTTCTGGTTCTAGTCGTGGTTGCTATTATTGTTATTGCTTGTTTATAGATACTAGTAAAGAACTGATATCCCTTTTTTCCCATGCCTTTGCCTGAAAGCCCTCGATTCACAAAATTGAATAATTCGGAGGGAGGGAAGAAAAAATCACATTCTCTGTCCTAAGGGAGGGTTCAGCCTCTCTTGGCAGACTCCTGTCTGGGTTCTAAATTGTATGCGGGGATATCGCCGGGGCTGGCTTGTTCGTCGGCGTGCATCTGGGATCCTATTGAAGCAAAGTGAAACCCCTTTCCTAGGCTGTGTGTCTGCGATCTGACCTGATTTCTCAGTTGCTGTCGTTTTGTAAGCACGAGGGGAAATTAGATGAAGCACAAGCAAGAGCCCGGGACGATTTGTTTGGGCAACGAGTGGTGGTACCTGGACAGCCCACCTGCCTGGAGATGGAAAGAGAAAAGAATGCACTCTGGGCTTCCCTATTTGGTGTCCAATCTGGAAAAAGTCCCCATTCGATGGGAAAAGCGACCTTTTGCAAATGAGAACGAGAGGTTTCGGATAATGAAAATCAGGAGGAAACTTGGCAAGAACCTTCTAGCGGAGTAAAACTCGGGTGGGCTCTAGAATCTCTGTTTGGCCCTATAGGAAATGAAAGAAACAGAGAAATGATGTAGAGCCTTAGAGGTCAGGTAGAGAGGTTAGCGAGAGTTACTCGGGAAGGAGTCAGAAGGAGTCAAAGAACGGGGGGGGGGGGGGGGGGGGGGGGGGGGGGGGGGGGGGGGGGGGGGGGGGGGGGGGGGGGGGGGGGGGGGGGGGGGGGGGGGGGGGGGGGAGGAGGGGGGGGGGGGGGGGGGGTAAACATGCAATTACAAGCTAAACCCAAATGACTTTACAAAATCGATTGGCATCCCAACAGCGTCCATAATAAATCATTCCGTAATTAAGTGTTTGCCACGCTGACCAAGCCTTTAGGACCCTGCGGGCAATAGGAGTCAATGGTGGGGAATTCTGGCATCTGATAGGCTCTTGCGCCTGTCAATCATCACTCCTAGCGCTGCTATTGGTTGTTATCCCAACTCCGCCTTGCCGCTTTGCTGATTGGGTAATGGTGCTCACGTTCTGCATGGTGATTGGTTGTCCTCTCTGTCAATTATCTTTCCCCGCCTCGCGGTGCGAATCCCGCGCTCTGATTGGTGGATTTCTCCCTGCCCGCACTTTCCCGCCCAAAAATGGCGGCGGCCGAGGCTGTGGCGCTGCTGGACTCGCTGAGGGCTCAGGTGAGACCCCGAAAAACCCCCAAAAAACCCGAAAAATCCCTAAAAAACCCCGAAAAACCTCCCGAAACCCCTAAGAAACCCTCATAAACCCCCCAAAAATCCCTAAAAAACCATCGAAAGTGACCAAAAATGGCCCAAAATTTCCCAAAATCGGCGGCCGAGGCTGCGGCGCTGCTGGACTCGCTGAGGGCTCAGGTTAGACCCCGAAAAACCCCCAAAAAACCCGAAAAATCCCTAAAAAACCCCGAAAAACCTCCCGAAAGCCCTAAAAAACCCTCATAAACCCCCAAAAATCCCTAAAAAAACAATCGAAAATGACCCAAAATGGCCCAAAATTGCCCAAAATCGGCGGCCGAGGCTGTGGCGCTGCTGGACTCGCTGAGGGCTCAGGTTAGACCCCGAAAAACCAAAAAAAAACCCTAAAAAACAAAAAAAAAACCTCCCGAAACCCCTAAAAAACCCTCATAATCCCCCCAAAATCCCTAAAAAACAATCGAAAATGACCAAAATGACCCAAAATCGACGGCCGAGGCTGTGGCGCTGCTGGACTCGCTGAGGGCTCAGGTTAGACCCCGAAAAACCCCAAAAAACCCTAAAAAACCCCGAAAAACCTCCCGAAACCCCTAAAAACCCCTTCAAACTCCCAGCAAAACCCTAAAAAACCTTTAAAAAGATTCGAAAATGACCCAAAAAAGCCCAAAATCGGCGGCCGAGGCTGTGGCGCTGCTGGACTCGCTGTGGGCTCAGTTTAGAACCCGAAAACCCCCAAAAACCCTGAAAAACCCTAAAAAAACCCTTAAAAACCCCGAAGAACCTCCCAAACCCCCTAAAAAACCCTTCAAACCCCCACAAAATCCCTATTAAACTCTAAAAAACCATCGAAAATGACCCAAAAAAGCCCAAAATCGGCGGCCGAGGCTGTGGCGCTGCTGGACTCGCTGAGGGCTCAGGTGAGACCCCAAAAAACCCCAAAAAACCCTGAAAAATCCCTAAAAAACCTCAAATAATCTTCCAAAAACCCAAAAAAACCTTTCGAAAATCAATAAAAAAACCATAAAACCCCAAAAAAACCCTAAAAAATCATCGAAAATGACCCAAAAACGGCAGCAGAGGCTGTGGCGCTGCTGCCCAAAAACCCCAAAAACCTCCAAAAAAACCCCGAAAAACCCAAAAAACCCCCGAACCCCCCCAAAAAATCCAAAAAAATCCCGAAAAACTAAAAAAAACCCCAACCCCCCCCCCGAAAAACAACAATAGGAACAAAAAAAACCCCAAAATCCTCCGAAAAGCCCCCAAAAAACCCCTAAAACTGCCGAAAAATCCTGATAATCCTCAGAAAAACCCCAAAAATCCTCCGAAAAACCCTGAAAAACCTCAAAAAACCCCGAGAAACCTCCGAAAAACTCAAAAAACCCAGAAAACCCCATAAAAACCCAAAAAAACCTCCGAAAAACCCCAAAAAATCTCCGGAAAACTCCAAACACCTCTGAAAAATCCCAAAAAACCCCTAAAATCCTCCAACAAACGCCAAAAAACCTCCTAAAACCCCCGAAAATCCCCCAAAAATACGCCAAAAAACCAAAAAAACCCTCGAAAAACAAAAAAACCCTAAAAAACTCCCAAAAATCCCTGAAAAACCCTAAAAAACCTCTGAAAACCCCCAAAAGTCCTCCAAATAACCCCCAAAAAACCCAAAAAAAATCCCCAAAAAACCCCCAAAACCCCCAAAAAACCCCAAAAAACCTCCTAAAAACCCAAAAAAATCCCCAAAAACACAAAAAACTCCAAAAAACCCTTAAAAATCCTCCGAAAAACTCCAAAAAATCCCCAAAAAAACCCCAAAAACCCTCCAAAAAACCCCAAAAAATCCCCAAAAAACCCCAAAACCCCCAAAAAACCAAAAAACCCCAACCCCCCAAAAAAGCCAAAAAACCTCCTAAAAAACCCCAAAAAATCCCCAAAAACACCAAAAAAACCTCCAAAAAAACCCTAAAAACCCTTAAAAATCCTTCGAAAAACTCCAAAAAATCCCGAAAAAAACCCTCCAAAAAACCCCAAAAAAATCCCCAAAAAACTCCCCAAAACCCCCCCCAAAAAAGCCAAAAAACCTCCTAAAAAACCCCAAAAAGTTCCCAAAAACACCTCCAAAAAAATCCTAAAAACCCTTAAAAATCCTTCGAAAAACTCCAAAAAATCCCCCAAAAAACCCCAAAACCCCTCCAAAAACCCCAAAAAAATCCCCCAAAAAATCCCCAAAAATCCCCAAAAACCCCAAAAGTGAATAAAATCTCAGAAATTGTCCCAAAATGGGGTGAAAACTGTGATTTTTGGGGTTTTCCAGGCGGCTGAGGTGACATCGCTCGGCAGGGAAATGCTGAGGAGAGTCAGGGGAGGAAGGCTGGAGACGAGAGAGGTGAGATTTGGGGGAAATTTGAGGGAATTTTGGGAATATTGGGGATTTTTGGAGGAACTTAAGGATCTCTGAGGGCAAGTTGGGGGAATTTTGGGACTATTTGGGGGGATTTTGGCCAATTTTGGGGGGAATTTGGGGAATTCTGAGGGGAATTTGGGGAATTTTGGAATTTTGAATATTTGGGGATTTTGCCATTTAGGGGAATTTGGGGGAATTTTTGGGAATTTTGGGTGAATTCTGGGGAAATTTTGAGGGAATTTAGGAGATTTTTGGGGAATTTAGGGGATTTTTGGGGAAATTTGGGGTATTTTGGGGCAATTTGGGGATTTCTGAGGGGAATTTGGGTAAATTTTGGGGAGATTTAGGGAAATTTTGGGGAATTTTGGGGAAATTTGGGCAATTTGGGGGAATTATGGGGGAAATTTGGGGAATTTGGGGGAATTTTGGGAATATTTGGGGATATTTGGGGGAATTTGGGGATATTTGGGGGATTTTTGAGGGACATTTGGGGGATTTTGGGGGAATTTAAGGGAAATTTAGGGGAAAATTGGGGAATTTAGGGATTTCTGAGGGATATTTGGGGGAATTTTGGGGAAATCTGGGGGAATTTTGGGGCAATTTGGGGATTTCTGAGGGACATTTGGGGAAATTTAGGGGAAATTGGGGGAATTTAAGGGACTTTTGGGGGAATTTTGGGCATATTTGGGGGATTTTTGGGGGATATTTGGGGAAATTTAAGGGGAATTTGGGGGAATTTTGGGATATTTGCAGGAATTTAGGGGAATTTTGGGGGAAATTTGGGGGATTTTGGGGGAATTTTGGGAATATTTGGGGGGATTTTGGCCAAATTTTGGGGATTTCTGAGGGAATTTAGTGGAAATTTGGGGAATTTAGGGGGAATTTAGGGGAAATTTGGGATCTCTGAGGGGATTTTGAGGGAATTTGGGGATATCTGGGAAAATTCAGGGGAAATTTTGGGGCAATTTGGGGGAATTTGGGGATTCTGGATGGGGTTTGAGTAGAATTTAGGGGAATTCTGGGGGAATTTTGGGGAAATTTGGGGATTTCTGAGGGGAATTACGGGGAAATTTGGGGAATTTTGGGAATATTTGGGGGGATTTTGGCTGAATTTTGTGGGAATTTAGGGCAATTTGGGGATTTTGGGGCAATTTGGGGATTTTGGGACAATTTGGGGATCCCTGAGGGGATTTTGAGGGAATTTAGGGGGAATTTTGGGGGAAATTTGGGGGGAGTTTGGGGGAATTTTGGGGAATTTTTTGGAAATTTAAGGGGAAATTGGGGAATTTAGGGATTTCTGAGGGGATTTGGGGGAATTTTGGGGAAATTTGGGGGAATTTTGGGGAAATTTGGGGATTTCTGAGGGGAATTTGGGGGAATTTTGAGGAAATTTGGGGGTGTTTGGGGGAATTTTGGGAATATTTGGGGATATGTGGGGAAATTTGGGGGAATTTTGGGATATTTGGGGATTTTTGAGGGGAATTTAGGGGAAATTGGGGGAATTTTGGGGAAATTTGGGGGAAATTTGGAGGAATTTAGGGGAATTTGGGGATTTCTGAGGGGAATTTAGGGGAATTTGGGGGGATTTTGGCCAATTTTTGTGGGAATTTAGGGGAAATTAGGGGGATTTTGAGGAAATTTTGGGGAATTTAGGGGTTCTTGAGGGGGTTTGAGGGGAAATTTGGGGTAATTTAGGGGAAATTTGGGGATATTTGGAGGAATTTAGGGGAATTTTGGGAATATTTGGGGGGATTTTGGCTGAATTTTGTGGGAATTTAGGGCAATTTGGGGATTTTGGGACAATTTGGGGATCCCTGAGGGGATTTTGAGGGAATTTAGGGGGAATTTTGGGGGAAATTTGGGGGAATTTTGAGGAAATTTGGGGGAGTTTGGGGGAATTTTGGGGAATTTTTTTGAAATTTAAGGGGAAATTGGGGAATTTAGGGATTTCTGAGGGGATTTTGGGGGAATTTTGGGGAAATTTGGGGGAATTTTGGGGAAATTTGGGGATTTCTGAGGGACATTTGGGGGAATTCAGGGGAAATTTGGGGATTCTTGAGGGGATTTGAGTCAAATTTTGGGGGTATTTTGGGGAATTTTGGGAAATTTAGGGGGAAATTGGGGAATTTAGGGATTTCTGAGGGAAATTTGGGGGAATTTTGGGGATATTTGGGGGAATTGAGGAGAAATTTTGAGGGAATTTGGGGAAATTCAGGGGAATTTTTGTATTAACTTTATGGCGAATTTTCTGAATTTTTACATCAATTTTTCTCTCTTTTCACCCAAATTTTTCACCCAAAATTCCACAGTTTTTAGGATAAATTTATCTCAATTTTGGGGTAAATTTGGGCATTTTGGGTGATTTTTGGGAAGATTTTTTGGTGATTTTTAGGTGATTATTAGGGGATTTTTGGGTGAAATTTTGGGTGAATTTGGGCAAATTTTGGGTGAATTTTATGGTGATTTTTAGGTGATTTTTGGGTGAAATTTTGGGTGAATTTGGGCAAATTTTGGGTGAATTTTCCACCAATTTTTGTGAGAGTTTTGGGGAAATTTTAAGTGAATTTTTTTTTATTTTTATGATAATTTCAGGTGAATTTTCTCAATTTTTACATCAATTTTTCTCTCTTTTCACCCAAATTTTTCACCCAAAATTCCACAGTTTTTAGGATAAATTTATCTCAATTTTGGGGTAAATTTGGGCATTTTGGGTGATTTTTGGGAAGATTTTTTGGTGATTTTTAGGTGATTTTTAGGGGATTTTTGGGTGAAATTTTGGGTGAATTTGGGCAAATTTTGGGTGAATTTTATGGTGATTTTTAGGTGATTTTTGGGTGAAATTTTGGGTGAATTTGGGCAAATTTTGGGTGAATTTTCCACCAATTTTGGTGAGAATTTTGGGAAATTTTGGGTGAATTTTTGGTGATTTTTATGATTATTTCAGTTGAATTTTCTCAATTTTTACATCAATTTTTCCTTTTTTCACCCAAATTTTTCACCCAAAATTCCACAATTTTCAGGAATAAATTTATCTCATTTTTGGGTTAAATTTGGGCATTTTGGGTGATTTTTGGGAAGATTTTTTGGTGATTTTTAGGTGATTTTTAGGTAATTTTTGGGTGAAATTTTGGGTAAATTTGGGTGAATTTTTAGGTGATTTTTGTGGGAATTTTGGGTAATTTTTGGGGTGATTTTGGCGATTTTTTTAGGAGATTTTTGGGTGAATTTGGGTTATTTTTTGGTGATTTTTAGGTGATTTTTAGGGGGTTTTTGGGTGAAATTTTGGGTGAATTTGGGCAATTTTTGGGTGAATTTTTCACTAATTTTTGTGAGAATTTTGGGGAAATTTTAGGTGAATTTTTTTTTATTTTTATGATTATTTTAGGTGAATTTTGTCAATTTTTATTCCAATTTTTCTCTCTTTTCACCCAAATTTTTCACCCAAAATTCCACAGTTTTTAGGATAAATTTATCTCAATTTTGGGTTAAATTTTGGGTAAATTTGGGTTATTTTTGTGTGAATTTTATGGTGATTTTTGTGGGAACTTTGGGTAATTTTGGTGATTTTTAGGGGATTTTTGGGGTAAATTTGGGTTATTTTGGGGTGAATTTTTGGGGGAATTTTGGGTAATTTTGGTTATTTTTTAGGGGATTTTTGGGGTAAATTTGGGCAATTTTTGGGGTGAATTTTTCAGTTTGTTTTTCTGCTAATTTTTTTGATTTCTGAGTTTATTTTTAGTGCAAATTTTGAGGATTTTTGAGTTAATTTTGTCGATTTTTAAGCCAATTTTTCCCTCTTTTCACCCAAAATTTTCCACTCAGAATTTTCCATTTTTTTGTGAAAAATTTTTGTCATTTTTGGGGTAAATTTTGTAACTTTTGGATGAATTTTTTTTGATTTTTATGATTATTTTATGTTGAATTTTGTCAATTTTTATTCCAATTTTTTCTCTTTTCACCCCAAATTTTCCCCTCAGAATTCCACAGTTTTTCCTGCTAAATCCACATAATTTTTGGGTTCAATTCTCCCATTTTTGGTGTAAAAATTTCATTTTTCAGGGGATTTCTCTGCTCCACCTTCGCTCTCAATCCCTGCTGAGTTACCTGCAGGACTTGACTCTCCTGGTTTCCACCAAAATCCACGGAAAATCCCTCAAATCCCAACTTTCCACCCAAAATTCCACTTTTTCCACCCAAAATTCCAATTTTTCGACTCCAAGTTCATCATTTTCGACCCAAAATTCATCAATTTCCAGCAAAAATTCGACTTTTTCCAACCAAAATTCCAATTTTTCCACTGAAAAATCAGAATTTTTGACTCAAAATTCATCAATTTCCAACCAAAAATCAGAATTTTTGACCCAAAAATCAGAATTTTCGACCCAAAATGCCAATTTTTCGACCCAAAAATCAGAATTTTCGACCCAAAATTCAAGTTTTTCCACCCAAAAATCAGCTGGTGGAGCTCTGGAGAGATTGCTGGAGACCAGAGTGGTGAGTTTGGGAAAATTTGGGGAAATTTTGGGAAAAATTTGGGTTTTTTGGGAATTTTTGGGGCTTTTTGGGGGAAAATTTGGGAATTTCTGGTGGTTTTGGGGTGAATTTTTGGGCAAATTTGGGAAATTTTGGGGTTTTTTGGGTGAATTTTTGGGTTTTTTGGGCAAATTTGGGAATTTCTGCGGTTTTCTTAGGTGAATTTTTGGGGTTTTTTTGGGAAATTTGGGAAATTTTGGGTGAAAATTGGGTTTTTTGGGAAAATTTTGGGGGAATTTGGAAAATTTGGGGTTCTTTGGGGGGAAAATTTGAGAATTTTGGGGTTTTTTTGGGGGAAAATTTGGGGTTTTGGGGAATTTTGGGGTTTTTTGGGGGAAAATTTGGGGTTTTGGGGAAAATTTTGGAGAAAATTTGGGTTTTTTAGGTGAATTTTTGGGGAATTGTTGGGGGAAAATTTGGAATTTTGGGGGAAAATTTGGGGTTTTTAGGGGAATTTTGGGGAAAAATTTGGGATTTTTTGGGGCAAATTTTGGTTTTTTTTGGGGAAATATTGGGGGAAAATTTGGGGTTTTTTTGGAGAAATTTTTGGGGTTTTTGGGGCAAAATTTGGGTTTTTTGGGTGAACTTTTGGGGTTTTTTGGGGGAAATTTTTAGGTTTTGGGGAAAATTTTAGGTTTTTTGGGGGAAATTTGGGAATTTCTGGTGGTTTTTTGGGTGAATTTTTGGGGTTTTGGGGAATATTGGGGGAAAATTTGGGAATTTGTGGAGTTTTTTGGGTGAATTTTTGGGGGTTTTGGGGAAACTTTGGGTTTTTGCAGAATTTTTGGGGGAAATTTGGGTTTTTTGGGGAATTTTGGATTTTTTGGGGAAACTTTGGGTTTTTTGGGGAATTTTTGGGGAAAATTTGGGGTTTTTTGGGGAATTTTTGGTGGTTTTGGGTGAATTTTTGGGGTTTTTTTTGGAAAAATTGGGGTTTTGGGGAATTTTGGGGAAAAAATTTGAGTGTTTTGGGGAAAATTTGGGTTTTTTGGGGAATTTTGGGGTTTTTGAGGACTATTGGAAAATTTGCATTTTTTGGGGTTTTTTTGGGAGAAAATTTGGGGTTTTTGGGGGAAAATTTTGGGGGAAAATTTGGGTTTTTTGGGGAATTTTGGGGGGGTTTTTTTGGGGAAATTGGGGATTTTTGGGGAATTTTGGGGGGAAATTTGGGAATTTATGATCATTTTTTGGGTGAAATTTTGGGTTTTTTGGGGAATTTTGGGGCAAAATTTGGGGAAGATGATAATTTTTGGGGGAATTTTGGGGGTTTTGGGGAATTTTTTGGGAAAATTGGGTTTTGGGGGAATTTTGAGGAAAAATTTGGGATTTTCTTGTGGTTTTTGGGTGAATTTTTGGGGTTTTTGGGAAAATTTGAATTTTTTGGGGGAATTTTGGGGGAAAATTCGGGAATTTTTTGGGGAAAACTTGGGGATTTTTGGGGAAGTTCGGGAAAGTTGGGATTTTTGGGGAATTTTGGGATTTTTTGGCAAAATTTTTGGACATTTGGGGGAAAAATTGGGGAATTTCTGGTGTTTCTTATGCAAATTTTTGGGGGTTTTGGGGAAAATGTGGCAAATTTTGGAGGAAAATTTGGGGTTTTTTGGGGAAGATTTAGAATTTTTAGGTGAATTTTGGGGGAAAATTTGGTGATTTCTGATGTTTTTTGGAGAATTTTTGGGTTTTTTGGTAGGAAGATTTGGGGGTTTTGGGTGAATTTTTGGGGTTTTTGTGCAAAACTTGGGAAATTTGGGTTTTTTGGGGAATTTTGGGGCAAAATTCGTGACATTTTGGGGTTTTTTGGGTGAAATTTTTAGGTTTTCCCCAAACCCCGCCCCCTTTCCCTGACCACGCCCCCTTTCCCCAAGCCCCGCCCCTTCTCACCAAGCCCCGCCCCTTCCGCAGGTGCTGGAGAAGCTCCGCCCCCTTGAGCAGAACCTGAAATACCAACTGGAGAAACTGCTGAGAACGGCAACTTCCGGTGGGCGTGGTCAGTGCTAGCCCCGCCCCTTAACCCTTTAACAGCCAATGATCACCTGACTGACAGCTGTCAATCAATCAGCCCAGCCCCTTAACCCTTTAACTGCCAATGAGCACCTGACAGCTGTCAATCAATCAGCCCCACCCCTTAACCCTTTAACTGCCAATGAGCACCCGACTGACAGCTGTCAATCAATCAGCCCCGCCCATTAACCCTTTAACTGCCCCATGTCACCTGACTGACAGCTGTCAATCAATCAGCCCCGCCCCTTAACCCTTTAACTGCCTGATCACCTGACTGACAGCTGTCAATCAATCAGCCCCGCCCCTTAACCCTTTAACTGCCCCATGTCACCTGACTGACAGCTGTCAATCAATCAGCCCCGCCCCTTAACCCTTTAACTGCCAATGAGCATCTGACTGACAGCTGTCAATCAATCAGCCCCGCCCATTAACCCTTTAACTGCCCCTGGTCACCTGACTGACAGCTGTCAATCAATCAGCCCCGCCCCTTAACCCTTTAACTGCCCCGGTCACCTGACTGACAGCTGTCAATCAATCAGCCCCGCCCATTAACCCTTTAACTGCCTGATCACCTGACTGACAGCTGTCAATCAATCAGCCCCGCCCATTAACCCTTTAACAGCCAATGATCACCTGACTGACAGCTGTCAATCAATCAGCCCCGCCCATTAACCCTTTAACTGCCATTGATCACCTGACTGACAGCTGTCAATCAATCAGCCCCGCCCATTAACCCTTTAATGCCCAATGATCACCTGACTGACAGCTGTCAATCAATCAGCCCCGCCCATTAACCCTTTAATGCCCAATGATCACCTGACTGACAGCTGTCAATCAATCAATCAATCAATCATCCCCAGGCGCTGCCGAGCCGCTCAGCTATCGCCCCGCCCCTTCCAACATGGCCGCCGCGGTGAGCAGGGGGCGGGGCTTGGGAGGGAGTGGGCAGGGCTTGGGGAAATGGGCGGGGCTTGCATTTGAATGACGTCATTCAATCTGGGCGTGGCCAAAGAGGGTGTGGCTTCCCACTGAATGACGTCATTCATTCTGGGCATGGGGAAGGGGCGTGGCTTGTTTTTGAATGACGTCATCCAATCCCAAGTGGGCGTGGCTTGTGTTCCAGTGACACAATCCATTCCCAAAGTGGGCGTGGCTTGTCGGTAAATGACGTCATTCTTTCTGGACATGGTAAAATGGGTGTGGCTTGCATGTCAATGACGTCATCCATTCCTAAGTGGGCGTGGCTTCCATGTAAATGACGTCATCACTTCTGGGAATGGAAAATGGGCGTGGCTTGTGTTTTAAATGACGTCATCCTTTCTGGGCACAGGAAGAATGGGCGTGGCTTCCTTTTCAATGATGTAATCCATTCTAGCAGAGTGGGCGTGGCTTCAATGTCAATGATGTCAATCCATTCCCAAGTGGGCGTGGCTTACATTTCTGAATGACGCCATCCATTCTGGGCGTGGGGAAATGGGCGTGGCTTGCTTTCCAATGACATCATCCCTTCCCAAGTGGGCGTGGCTTGCATTTTAAATGACGTCATCTGTTCTGTGCATTGAAAGATGGGCGTGGCTTCCTTTTCAATGACATCATCAATCCCCGAGTGGGCGTGGCTTTCTTTTCAATGACGTCATCCATTCTATGCATGGGGAAATGGGCGTGGCTTCCTTTTGAGTGACATCATCCACTCCAAAGTGGGCGTGGCTTGCTTTTCAATGACATAATATATTCCAAAATGGGCGTGGCTTCCTTTTTAATGACATCACCCCTCCCCGAGTGGGCGTGGCTAACTTGACTCCTCCCCCAGGACTCGGAGGAGGAAGGGGCGGAGCCAGAGCCGGAAGTGGGCAGAGCCAAAGCCCCCGGGCTGGGCGGGGGGGAGGAGATACGTCCCGCCCAGGATTGTTCCTGTCATGTGTGGTGAGAGATGACCCAAAAATCCCAAAATTCACCCCAAAATTAACTGAATTTCACCCCAAAAATTCCCCAAATTTATCCCAGAAATTCCCCAAAATTTCACCCCAAAAATCCTCACATTTCACCCCAAAATTCACTGGATTTCACCCCAAAATTCCCCAAATTTCACCTCAAAATTCACTGAATTTTGGCCCAAAAAATCCCCAATTTTATCCCAAAAAAATCCCCAAATTTAGCCCAAAAATTCCCCCAAAAATTCCCCAATTTTAGCCCAAAACCTCTCAATTTTAGCCCAAAAATTCCCAATTTCAGCCCAAAAATCCCCAATTTTAGCCCAAAAATTCCCCAATTTTATTCCCAAAATTTCCCCGATTTTAGCCCAAAAATTCCCAATTTCAGCCCAAAAATTCCCAATTTCAGCCCAAAGATTCCCCCATTTTAGCCCAAAAATTCCTCAATTTTAACCCCAAAAATCTCCCAATTTCAGCCCAAAAATTCATGAATTTCAACCCAGAAAATTCCCCAATTTTAGCTTAAAAATTTTCAACTTTTAGCCCAAAAATTCCCCAATTTTATCCCAAAAATTTCTGGATTTTATCCCAAAAATTCCCCAATTTTAGCCCAAAAATTCCTCAATTTTAGCCCAAAAATTTCCCAATTTTATCCCAAAAATTCCCTAATTTCACCCCAAAATTCCCCAAATTTCACCCAAAAATTCCCACATTTCACCCCAAAAATCCCAATTTTCCCCCCAAATCTTCCCCAAATCCCCAAGATTTCCCAAAATTCCCATTTTTTCCCCAAAATCTTCCCCAAAACCTCCCAAAATTCCCATTTTTCTCCCAAAAATCCTCCAAAAATTCCCATTTTTTCCCCCAAACCTTCTCCAAACCTCCCGAAATTTTCCCCAAATTTTCCCCAAACTCCCCAAATTCCCCAAAATTCCCATTTTTTCCCCAAAATCCCATTTTTCCCCCAAAATTCCCATTTTTTCCCCAAAATCTTCCCCAAAACTTCCCAAAATTCCAATTTTTCTCCCAAATCTTCCCCAAAAATCCCCAAAAAATCCCATTTTTTCCTCCCAAACCTCCCGAAATTTTCCCCAAAATTCCCATTTTTTCCCCCAAAAATCCCATTTTCCCCCAAAAATCACCCAAAATTCTCTTTTTTTCCCCAAAATTCCCATTTTTTCCCAAAAAAGCCCCAAAAAATCCCATTTTCCCCCAAAAATCACCCAAAATTCCCATTTTTCCCCCCAAATCTTCCCCAAAACCTCCCAAAATTCCCCAAAATTCCCATTTTCTCCCCCAAAAAATCCCAAAAAAAATCCAATTTTTTCCCCTAAAATTCCCATTTTTTTCCCCAAATTTTCCCCAAACTGCCCCAAAATCCCCAATTTTCCCCAAACCTCCCAAATTTTGTTTTTTTCCCCAGATCTCCCCAACCCTGAGGACAAATCCCCCCAAAAATCCCATTTTCCCCTTCCCTCCCAAAATTCCCATTTTTTCCCCAAAAATCCCCAAAAAATCCCATTTTTTCCCCAAAAATCCCCAAAAAATCCCATTTTTCCCCCAAAAATCCCCAAAAAAATCCCAGTTTTTCCCCCCAAAATTCCCATTTTTCCCCCCAAATCTCCCCAAATTTTCCCCAAACTCCCCAAAATCCCCAAATTTCCCCAAACCTCCCCAAATTTTGGTTTTTTTGCCAGATCTCCCCAACCCTGAGGACAAATCCCCCAAATATCCCATTTTTTCCTCCCAAAAATCCCATTTTTCCCTAAAAATTCCCCAAAAAATCTCATTTTTCCCCCAAAATTCCCATTTTTTCCCCAAAAATTCCCCCAAAATTCCCATTGTTCCCCTAAAAATCCCCCAAAAATCCCATTTTCCCCTAAAAAAATCCCATTTTTCCCTAAAAATTCCCAAAAAAATCTCATTTTCCCCCCAAAATTCCCATTTTTTCCCCCCTCCCCAAAAAATCCCATTTTTCCCTAAAAATTCCCCAAAAAATCTCATTTTCCCCCAAAATTCCCATTTTTCCCCCAAAAAATCCCCAAAAAAATCCCATTTTTTCCCCCAAAAATTCCCATTTTTCCCCCCAAAAATCTCCCCAAATTTTCCCCAAACTGCCCCAAATCCCCAAATTTCCCCAAACCTCCCAAATTTTGGTTTTTTTCCCAGATTTCCCCAACCCTGAGGACAAATCCAAGGATTCCCTTCGCCGCCGAGCTCTGAGCAGCTCCGTGCTGAGGGAGCTGCGGGAGGAGCTGGGGGAGGAGCCTAGCGAGGAGGGGGAGGGGCTCTTCCCGAAATCCAGAGAGGAGATCGACAGGTGAGAGAATTGGGGGAAAATCCGGGAATTTTTGGGATTTTTTTGGGAATTTTTCCGATTTTTTTTCGATTTTTTTTTTTTGATTTTTTAAAATTTTTTTTCGATTTTTTTTCGATTTTTTCGCTTTTTTTCTGATTTTTGTGGAATTTTTTAAGATTAAATTTCAGTAATCATTTTAGGGTTTCTGGTGCATTTTAGGTATGTGAGAGATTTGAGAAGTTTGGGAATTTTTTGGGAATTTTTTGGGAATTTTTCCGATTTTTTTTCTATTTTTTTCAGATTTTTTTCGAATTTTTTCTGATTTTTTTTCGAATTTTTTTTGGATTTTTTTTTGATTTTTTCAGATTTTTTTCGAATTTTTTCTGATTTTTTTCATATTTTTTTCTGATTTTTTTTCAGACTTTTTTTGGGTTTTTTGAATTCTTAAAGATTAAATTTGGCAATTATTTTGGGGTTTTTGTGAGTTTTTGGATGTTGGAGAGATTTGAGAATTTTGGGGAATTTTTTTCATTTTTTGGTGATTTTTTTCAAATTTTTTCTGGAATTTTTAGGAATTTTTTTCAGGTTTTTTTTTATTTTTAATTGGATTTTTGGGTGGAGGAGCTGGGGGAGGAGCCTAGCGAGGAGGGGGAGGGGCTTTTCCCGAAATCCAGAGAGGAGATCGACAGGTGAGAGAATTTGGGAAAAATTCGGGAATTTTTGGGATTTTTTTGGGAATTTTTCCGATTTTTTTCGATTTTTTTTTGGGTTTTTTAAAATTTTTTTTCGACTTTTTTTCGATTTTTTTCTTTTTTTTTTTTGATTTTTTTCCATTTTTTTTCCATTTTTTTCTGGATTTTTTTCACGATTTTTGGGATTTTTAGAGAGTTTTTGGGTGTTGGAGAGGTTTGGGAGTTTTGGGTATTTTTGAGAATTTTTTGGGAAATTTTCTGATTTTTTTTGGATTTTTTTGAGATTTTTTTCAGATTTTTTTTCGATTTTTTTCAATTTTTTTTTGAATTTTTTTTATTTTTTCCGATTTTTTTTCGATTTTTTTCACAATTATTTTGGGGTTTTAGTGAGTTTTTGGGTGTTGCAGAGATTTGGGAATTTTTGGGAATTTTTTAATTTTTTGTGATTTTTTTCAAATTTTTTCTGGAATTTTTAGGAATTTTTTTCGGGTTTTTTTTTATTTTTAATTGGATTTTTGGGTGGAGGAGCTGGGGGAGGAGCCTAGCGAGGAGGGGGAGGGGGCTCTTCCCGAAATCCAGAGAGGAGATCGACAGGTGAGAGAATTTGGGAATTTTTGGGGAAAATTTGGGAATTTTTCTGATTTTTTTAGGATTTTTTATGTTTTTTAAAAATTTTTTTCTGATTTTTTTTTAGAATTTTTTTCAGATTTTTTTCGATTTTTTGGGGGATTTTTTTCCCCACAATTATTATGGGATTTTGGTGAGTTTCTGGGTGCTGGAGAGATTTGGGGAATTTGGGGATTTTTTGGGAATTTTGGGGAATTTTTCTGATTTTTTAAAATATTTTTCAGATTTTTTTCAGATTTTTTTGGGATTTTTTTTTTTATTTTTTCGGATTTTTTTTGGATTTTTTTCAAAATTATTTTGGGATTTTTAGTGAGTTTTTGGGTTTTGGAGAGATTTGGGAATTTTTGGGAATTTTTTGGCAATTTTAAAATTTTTTTGTGGTTTTTTTTCAAAAATTTTTCTGGAATTTTTAGGAATTTTTTCGGGTTTTTTTTGATTTTTAATGGGATTTTTGGGTGGAGGAGCTGGGGGAGGAGCCTAATGAGGAGGGGGGAGGGGCTCTTCCCAAAATCCAGAGAGGAGATCGACAGGTGAGAGAATTTGGGAATTTTTGGGGAAAATTTGGGAATTTTTTGGGAATTTTTTCTATTTTTTTCCGATTTTTTTCCGATTTTTTTTTTCTCGATTTGGGAATTTTTTGGGAATTTTTTGAGGTTTTTCCAATTGTTTTTCTTTTTCCTGATTCTCCATTATTCTTTTCTGATCTTTTTCTGATTTTTTTCCAATTTTTCCTGGTTTTTTCGTGATTCTTTTGGGATTTTGGGTGATTTTTGGGTCTATTTGGATCATTTTTTGGCCATTTTCAGCTAAATTTTGGGTGAATTTTTGGGTCAATTTTGGGTGAATTTTTGGGTCAATTTTTGGCTGAATTTCGCTCCATTTTTGGTCCATTTTTAGGTGATTTTGGGATGAATTTGGGTAATTTTTGGGTAATTTTTGGGTGAATTTTGGGTGAAAATCTGTGGATTTTGGGGTCATTTTTGATCATTTTTGTGTCATTTTTATCCATTTTCAGCTGAAATTTTGGGTGAATTTGGGGCTGTTTTGGGTAATTTCTGGGTGAATTTTGGGCTGAATTTTGGGTGATTTTTGGGTCTATTTTGGTCACTTTTTGCCCATTTTTGGGTCAATTTTTGGCCATTTTTGGGTCCATTTTTGCTCATTTTTGTGTGAATTTTTGGCCATTTTTCCTGAACTTATGGCTGAATTTAGGTCGATTTTTGGGTGATTTTTTGGGTAATTTTTGGATGATTTTTGGGTGATTTTTGGGTGAATTTTGGATGTTTTTTGGGTGAATTTTGGGCTGAATTTCAGCTGATTTTTGGGTGAATTTCCTGTGACTTTTGAGTAATTTTTGTGTCATTTTTAGCCATTTTTACCTGAATTTTTGGGTGAATTTGGGGCTATTTTGGGTCCATTCTGAGGCTGAATTTCGGGTAATTTTAGGCTGAATTTTGGGTGATTTTTGGGTCGTTTTTTGGCTGAATTTTGGGTGAAATTCAGGCGATTTTGGGGTAATTTTTGCTCATTTTTAGCTGAATTTTGGGCTGAATTTTGGGTAATTTTGGTCAATTTTTGGGTGATTTTTTTGGTAATTTTTGGCTGAATTTTGCTCCATTTTGGTCAATTTTTGGGTGATTTTTGAGCTGAATTTGGGTAATTTTTGATCGATTTTTGGGTAAATTTTGGGTGATTTTTTTGGGTAATTTTGGGCTAAATTTTGGGCTAAATTTTGGGCTGAATTTGGGTGAATTTTTGGGTGATTTTTGGCTGAATTTCGCTCCATTTTGGCTCCATTTTTGGGTAAATTTTGGCTGAATTTTGAGTGACTTTCGGCTGATTTTTGGGCTGAATTTTGGGTGAAATTCGGTCAATTTTGGGTCAACTTTGGTCATTTTTGTGTCAATTTTTGGTGATTTTCAGGTGAATTTTGGCTGATTTTCGGGCTGAATTTTGGGTGATTTTTTGGTGATTTTTGTGCTGAATTTCAGCTGAATTTTGGGTGATTTTTGGTTTATTTTTGTCTGAATTTTGCTCCATTTTTGGTTGATTTTTGGGGTTTTTTTGGGACTGAATTTGGGTAATTTTTGGTCAATTTTTGGGTAATTTTTGCCTGTTTTTAGCTGAATTTTTGGGTGAATTTAGGGCTATTTTGGGTGATTTTTAGGCTGATTTTTGGCTGAATTTTGGGCTGATTTTCAGCTGATTCTTGGGTGAATTTTGAGTGAATTTTTGGTAATTTTTGGCTGATTTTGGGGCTGAATTTTGGGCTAAATCTTGCCAATTTTGGGTGATTTTTTGGGTAATTTTTGGCTGAATTTTGGGTAGTTTTTCGCCGAATTTCAGGTGATTTTGGGGTGATTTTTTGGTCATTTTTGGGTCAATTCTTGACTATTTTCAGCTGAATTTTTGGCTGCATTTTGCTCCATTTTTGGTTGATTTTTGGGTGATTTTTGCCTATTTTTAGCTGAATTTTTGGGTGAATTTAGGGCTATTTTGGGTGATTTTTTGGCTAAATTTTGGGTGATTTTTGGCTAAATTTTGGTCGATTTTTGGGTAATTTTGGACTAAATTTTGGGCTAATTTCTGCCGGTTTTTGTCTCTCCACTAGGCGGCGCTACGAGGAGTCGATGCTGCAGCGCCTTGGCGCCCCCTGGCGGCCGAAGCGCAAAAAGGGGGCGTGGCCTGGCATGGGTGACGTCACCAACTTCGGGGCGTTTCCCGCCCTGCTGGGAGCCAATCAGGTGAGGGGGGCGGGGCTTGGGGGGAAATAGGGGAAAAATGGGGAAATTTGGGGAAAAATTGGGGAAAAAATGGGAAATAATTGGGGAAAATTTGTAGAAATTTGGAGAAAATTTGGGAAAAAATTGGGAAAAAATGGGAAAAAATGGAAAATGGGGGAAAAATGGGGAAATTTGGGGAAAAAATTGAGAAAAATGGGAGATTTTGGGGAAATTTTGGGGAAAAAATGAGAAAATTTGGGTGAAAAATTGGGGAAATTTTGGGGAAATTTGGGGGAAAAATGGGAGATTTTGGGGAAAAATGGGGAAAAAATTGGAAATTTTGGGGGAAAAATGAGGGAAAATGGGGAAATGCAAAAAAATTTGGGAAATTAGGAGAAATTTGGGGGGAAAAATTGCAGGAAAATTGGGGAAATTTGGGGAAAAATGGGGAGAAAATGGGAGATTTTGGGAAAAAATTAGGGGGAAAATGGAAAAAATTTGGGAAAATGGGGAAAAATTTATTGAAAAAATGGGGAAATAATTGGGAAAAATGGGGAAAATTTGGGGGGAAAATTCAAGGGGGAAAAATGGGGGAAAATTGGAAAAAACAAGGAAAAATAAATTTAAGGAAAAAAGGGAAAAATTGGGAAAAAAATCAGGAAAAAATGGGGAAAATTTGGGGAAAAAATGGGAAAAAATCAGGAAATTTCAGGGAAAAAATTGGGGAAAATGGGGGGAAAAGGGAAAAAATCAGGGGGAAAATTTGGGAAAATTTCAGAAAAAAATCAGGGAAAAATGGGAAAAGGGAAAAAATTCATGGAAAAATGGGAGAAATTGAAGGAAAAAAGGGAAAATTCAGGGAGAAGAATTGGGGGAAAAAGTCAGAAAAAGAAGTGAAAAAAATTGGGGAAAAATTGGGAAAAAAAGGAGAATAAAAAAATGGAAAAATTAGTAAAAATATTGAGTAAAAATTTGGGAAAAATTGGGAAAAAAAGAAAAATTGGGAAAATTAGGGAAAAAAAGGGAAAATAATTCAGGAAAAATTGGGGAAATTTAGGAAAAAATTGGAAAAATTTGGGGAAAAAATGGGGAATTCAGGATTAAAATGAGGAATTTGGGATAGGAATAAAATTTGGGATGAAACTGAAGGAATTTGGGAAATTTTGGGATTTTTTTTCTCTCAGGAATCTTCGGAGATTCCCAAGAAAAAGAGGAAAAAAGGGAAAATTGGGAAAAAGAAAGGGAAGAGAGGTGAGTTGGGAAAAAAACCAAAAAACGCCAAAAAAACCCAAAAAGTTGATTTTTTAGGATGAAAAAACTCCAAAAAATACAAAAAAATTAATTTCCAGTAAGGAAAAACCCCAAAAATAAAAAAAATTAATTTTTTAGGTAGAAAAAACCAAAAAAAACCCCAAAATAATTGAATTTCCAGGAAGAAAAAATTCCAAAAGATACAAAAAAAAATTAGTTTTTTAGGAAAAAAAATTTTAAAAAATTTAAAAGAAACTTATTTTTGGTAAGAAAACCCAAAACTGCTTTGGAAAAGCAAAAAAAAATTGAGAAAAATACCCCAAAAAAATCTCCAAAAAATTAATTTTCAATAAGAAAAAAATTTTTTAAATCCCAAAAAAATTAATTTCCAATAAGAAAAACCGAAAAAACCCCAAAATCAGTAAATTTCACCCCAAAAACCCCAAATTTCACCCCCAGAAAACCCAAAACCAGTTAGAAAAAAATCCCAAAAATTAGGAAAAAACCCCCAAAAAATTCCCCAAAAAATCAAGAAAAATTCCAAAAAAACCCCCAAAAAATTAAGAAAAACCAAAAAAACTCCAAAATCATATATTTCCCCCCAAAAAGCCCCAAAATCCCCAAATTTCACCCCAAAAAATCCCAAACCAGTTAGAAAAAAATCCCAAAAATCAGGAAAAATAAAAAAAAAAAAATTCCCAAAAAATCAAGAAAAATCCCAAAAAATTCCCAAAAAAATTAGGAAAAATCCCCAAAAAACTAAGAAAAACCCCAAAATCTCCAAATTTCACCCCAGAAACCCCAAAACCATTTGAAAAAAATCCTAAAAATTAGGAAAAATTTTCCAAAAATTCCCAAAATAATCAAGAAAAATTCCAAAAAAAAATCCCAAAAAATTAAGAAAAACCAAAAATACTCCAAAATCGTAAATTTCCCCCCAAAAAACCCCAAAATCCCCAAATTTCACCCCAAAAAAACCAAAACCAGTTAAAAAAGAATCCCAAAAATTAGGAAAAATTAAAAAAAAAATTCCCAAAAATTCAAGAAAAATCCCCAAAAAATCCCAAAAAATTAAGAAAAAATCCCCAAAAATTAAGAAAAACCCAAAAACCCCAAAATCAGTAAATTTCACCCCAAAAAGCCCCAAAATCCCCAAATTTCACCCCAAAAAAACCCAAAACCAGTAAGAAAAAATCCCAAAAATTAGGAAAAATTCCCAAAAAATTCCCAAAAAATCAAGAAAAATTCCCAAAAAAACCCAAAAAATTAGGAAAAAATCCCCAAAAAATTCAAAGAAATTAGGAAAAACCCCAAAACCCCCAAATCAACAAATTTTCACCCCAAAACCCCAAAACCAGTAAGAAAAAACCCAAAAAATTAAGAAAAATCTCCAAAAAAATCCCAAAAAATCAAGAAAAATTCCCAAAAAATTCCCCAAAAAATTAGGAAAAACCCAAAACCCCCAAAATCAGTGAATTTCACCCCAAAAACCCCAAAATCTCCAAATTTTGCCCCAAAAACCCCAAAACCAGTTAGAAAAAAACCCCAAAAACTAGGAAAAATCCCCAAAAAAATTCCCAAAAGGTCAACAAAAATCCCCAAAAAATCCCAAAAAATTAGAAAAAATCCCCAAAAAATTAAGAAAAACCCAAAAACCCCAAAATCAGTAAATTTCACCCCAAAAAGCCCCAAAATCCCCAAATTTCACCCCAAAAAACCCCAAAACCAGTAAGAAAAAATCCCAAAAATTAGGGAAAATTCCCCAAAAAATTCCCAAAAAATCAAGAAAAATTCCAAAAAAAATCCCAAAAAATTAAGAAAAACCAAAATAACTCCAAAATTGTAAATTTCCCCCCAAAAAGCCCCAAAATCCCCAAATTTCCCCCCAAAAACCCCAAAACCAGTTAGAAAAAAACCCAAAAATTAGGAAAAATTTCCCAAAAAATTCCCAAGAAATGAAGAAAAATCCCCAAAAATTCGCCAAAAAATTAGGAAAAATAAAAAAAAAATCCTAAAAAATTAGGAAAAATCCCCCCAAAAAATCCCCAAAATTTATTTTCCAGTAAGAAAAACCCAAAACCCCAAAATCAGTAAATTTCACCCCAAAAACCCCAAATTTCACCCCAAAAAATCCCAAAACCATTAGAAAAAAATCCTAAAAATTAGGAAAAAAACCCCAAAAAATTCCCAAAATAATCAAGAAAAATCCCAAAAAATTCCCAAAAAAATTAGGAAAAATCCCCAAAAAACTAAGAAAAACCCCAAAACCCCAAAATCTCCAAATTTCTTCCCAGAAACCCCAAAACCATTTGAAAAAAATCCTAAAAATTAGGAAAAATTTTCCAAAAATTCCCAAAAAATCAAGAAAAATCCCCAAAAACTCCCAAAAAATTAGAAAAAGTACCCCCAAAATTAAGAAAAACCCAAAAACCCCAAAATCAGTAAATTTCACCCCAGAAACCCCAAATTTCACCCCAAAAAATCCCAAAACCAGTAAGAAAAAACCCAAAATCAGGAGAAATCCCAAAAAAATTCCCAAAAAATCAAGAAAAATCCCCCCAAAAATTCCCCAAAAAATTGAGAAAAAACAAAAAAACCCCAAAATCAGTAAATTTCACCCCAAAAACCCCAAAACCATTTGAAAAAAATCCCAAAAATCAGGAAAAATCCCCCAAAGCATTCCCAAAAAACCCCAAAACCATTAGAAAAAAGTCCCAAAAAATTTAGAAAAATCAAAAAAAATTAAGAAAAATCCCCCAAAAATCCCCAAAAACTAATTTTCCATAAGAAAAATCCCAAAAAACCCCAAAATCAGTAAATTTCACCCCAAAAACCCGAAAATCAGTAAGAAAAAAAATCCCAAAAAATTTTTTAAAAAGTCAAAAAAAAAAAAGAAAAATCCGAAAAAAATTTTTTAAAAATTAGGAAAAATTTTAAAAAAAAACCCAAAAAAATAAGAAAAATTTTAAAAAAATTAGGAAAAATTCCAAAAAAAAAGCCAAAAAATTAATTTCCAGTAAGAAAAACCCAAAAACCCCAAAATCAGTAAATTTCGCTCCAAAACCCCCCAAAAATAATAAGAAAAAAACCCCAAAAAATAGTAAAAATTTTTTAAAAAATTAGTAAAAATTTTTTTTAAAAAAATCCAAAAAATAAGAAAAATCTGAAAAAAAATCCCAAAAAATTCGGAAAAATCAAAAAAAATCTCCAAAAATTTGGAAAAATCCACACAAAAGTAAGAAAAATCCCCCAAAAATCCCAAAAAATTAATTTGCAATAAGAAAAAACCCAAAAAACCCCAAAATCAGTAAATTTCACCCAAAAAACCCCAAAAACTAATAAATTTCACCCAAAAAAACCCCAAAACCAGTATGAAAAAACCCAAGAAAATAAGAAAATTCCCCCCAAAAATCCCAAGAAATTAATTTCCACTAAGAAAACGCCAAAAACCCAAAATCAGTAAATTTCACCCCAAAAACCCCCCAAAATAGGGAGGGAAAAAACCCAAAAATTAGGAAGAATCCCCCCAAAAAAATCCCCCAAAAATAGGAAAAATTAAAAAAAATTTCCCAAATTATTTGAAAAAATCCTCCAAAAAATCCCCAAAATTTAGGACAAATCCCCAAAAAAATCCAAAACAAGTGATTTCCAGTAAGAAGACCCCAAAAACCCCAAAACCCCCAAATTTCACCCCAAAAAATCCCAAACCAGTCCAAACCAGTAACTCCAGTCTCCCCGCAGGGTTTCGCCGGCGCCGCTGAAGATCCAATGGAAAGCTCCCATTTCGGCTCATTTGCATATCGTTTGCATCTCATTTGCATATCAAAAGAGTCGGGATTTGTGCTGGGAGAGTGTGGTTGGGGTTAATTTGCATAAATTTGCATCTAATTTGGGGTTGATTTGGTTTATTTCTGGGATTTTTTCCATGTAAATAAAGGACTTTGACCTCATTTGCATAAATTTGCATCTAATCTACATACGTTAGGAAACCCCCCGGGGGTAAAGTGCCTCATTTGCATAAATTTGAATATTAGAAAATAAATGGAGACAAACTTCCATTTTGAAAATGTTTTTAATGTATTTTTTTGGTGTTTATTTTCCACCTCATTTGAATAAATTTGAATATTAAAAAACGCAATAAATCTTTTATTCTGATTTTTTGGTTTCTATTTTTTCTCCTCATTTGCATAAATTTAAATAAAAATCACAAAGTTTTGTTCTGAATTTTTTTATTTTCCAACTGATTTGAATAAATTTGAATATTAGAAATCACAACAATACTTTTATTCTGATTTTTTAAATTTCTTTTCCACCTCATTTGCATAAATTTAAATACAGAAAATCAGTTTTTTCTGATTTTTTCTGGGTTTTTTCTACCTCATTTGCATAAATTTAAAAAATAAAAATCAAGAAATTTTATTCCGAAACATTTTCTCATTTTCCACCTCATTTGCATAAATTTGAATATTAGAAATCACACTCAAGCGTCTATTCAGAATTTTTGTATTTATTTTTCGCCTCATTTGCATAAATGCCAATATTAAAAAAATCACAATGTATAATCTTTTATTCTGAATTTTTCAGTGTTTTTCGCCTCATTTGCATAAATTTGAATATTAGAAACCACAATCGAACTTTTATTCTGAATTTCTATTTGTGTATATTTTCCACCTCATTTGCATACATTTAAATTTTAAAAAATCACAATAATCTTTTATTTGGAAATTTCTTGTGTTTATTTTCCTCCTCATTTGCATAAATTTCCATACAACTGATAGTGTTCAAAGTCCTAACAACATCTTCATAAAGTGCCTCATTTGCATATATTTACATATTAATGAAGCCAAAACTTTTTAAAAACCCACTTTTAACCAAACTCATTTGCAAATTTTTTGCATCTCATTTGCATAAATTTCCATCCAATCTTCACTACAGCTCCTTCTATTTGCATATATTTTAAAATGTTTCTTGTTTCCTCTCATTTGCATAGATTTGCATATTAATGAGATGGGCAGAGTAGATCAGTGTCTTCCCCTACCTCCCCACCTCTCATTAGCATATATTTGCATACCGATTAGGTGGGCGTGGCTTCCCAGCCACCACTTGCATCACTGCAATGCTTTAATTACAAACTCATTTGCATATCCACCAAGTCACTAACAACCCATTACAAGCTCATTTGCATATATTTGCATATCATTAGCGCAGCGCAGGGATTTCCCTCAATGTCCACAGAACCTGATTTGCATATTTGTTTTATTCAATAAATTAGTCTAATTATTATTTATTTAAAGCAAACATATTAGTTTAATTAGTTGAATATGTTAATGTATATTTACATAAATTTGCATATCAATAGGATCAATGGGCGTGTCTATTGCGCTCCCTAAAATCGCTCATTTGCATATCATCTGCATATTTACTTGGATCTGAACCAGACAAACTCGTTGCTCATTTGCATACATTTGCATATTGATGAGCCACGGCCAATTTCAGGTCAGTTTTAATCAACCTCTCCGGAGTGCTTTAATTGCAAGCTCATTTGCATATTTAGTTACATATCGACTCAAACAAGTGCCTCATTTGCATAAATTTGAAAGCGAGGTAATTTGCATGTTGGTGTCAGTAGCTCATTTGCATGAATTTGCATAGCGATGATGTCAGAGGCAATTCCTGCCATTTCCAAACTCCTCCCAACCCCTTAATCACCAATTAGTCACACATTTACTCATAACTCATTTGCATATATTTGCATATATTTGCATAAATTTGCATAGATTTGCATAAATCTGGGGATTTGCATACTTATGCTGTCAGGAGAGATTCCTGACCTTTCCCGCCAAACTCCTTCTAATGCCTTAATTGCCAAATTATTCACAAATTAACGTGTGGCCATTTGCATAAATTTGCATAAATTCGCATTAAATCAGCACGAATGCATGGATTTGCATAATTATGACGTCAGAGGAGACTCCTGACCTTTCCTACCGCCTCCTGACTCCCTAAAATGCCTTAATTGCCACATTACCCACCAATCAACGCGTGCCTCATTTGCATATATTTGCATGAATGTTATTAAATTTGCATAATTTCTGGGAATTGCTTGTTAATGACGTCAGAAGATATTCCTGACCTTTCCTACCACCTCCTAACTCCCTAAAATGCCTTAATTGCCAAATAAACCACAAATTAACGCGTACCTCATTTGCATATTTTTGCATAAATTTGCATAAAGGCCCCCCCCCCCCCCCCCAAATTTTTTTTAAAAAATAATTTTTTTTTTATTTTTGGGGAAGGAGCCTTCCCCACCCCCCCCCCCCCCCCCAAAACCCTAAATCAAATAACCAAAAAATCCCATTAAATTTTAATTTGCATAAATTTACATGACTGTGGGGATTTGCATGTTTATGAGGTCAGACGATATTCCTGACCTTTCCTACCACCTCCTAATTCCCTAAAATGCCTTAATTGCCAAATTAGCCACAAATCGAATTGTACCTCATTTGCATAAATTTGCATAAATTTGCATAAATTTGCATAAATTTACATGACTGTGGGGATTTGCATGTTTATGAGGTCAGACGATATTCCTGACCTTTCCTACCACCTCCTAATTCCCTAAAATGCCTTAATTGCCAAATTAGCCACAAATCGAATTGTACCTCATTTGCATAAATTTGCATAAATTTGCATAAATTTGCATAAATTTGCATGACTGTGGGGATTTGCATGTTTATGAGGTCAGACGATATTCCTGACCTTTCCTATCACCTCCTAATTCCCTAAAATGCCTTAATTGCCAAATTAGCCACAAATCGAATTGTGCCTCATTTGCATAAATTTGCATCGATTTACGTCGATTTGCATAAATTTGCATAAATCTGCGTTTTGATGAGGTCAGAGGCGGCTCCTGGCCCCGCCGGCCACCACGAGGGTCTCTCCGGCCACGAAGGAGCTTTTTGGGGAAACTAAAAATAGCACAGCCTGGGCGACGTCATCCGGAACTCCCAGCCTGGGAATTGGGGAGAAAAACGGGAAAATTGGGAAAAATGGGAAAAAAAATGGGGAAAAATGGGGAAAATTGGTGAGAAATGGGGAAAATAATTGGGGAAAACTGGGAAAAGGGGGAAATTGGGGAAAATAGGGGAAAAATTGGGGAAATTGGGGAAATTAAATGGGGAGAAAATGGGCAGAAAATGAGGGAAATTGGTAAAAGAATGGTAAAAAAAATGAGAAAATTGGGGAAAAATGGAAAAAATTGGGGAAAAATGGGGAAAAAATGGGAAAAAATGAGGAAAAAAGGGAAAAAATGAGGAAGAAATGGGAAAAAACAGGGAAAAACGGGGGAAAAGGGGGAAAAAAGGGAAAAACATGGCAAAAAATTGGGGAAATGGAGTGAAAATGGGGAAAAATTGGGGAAATTGGGGAAATTAAATGGGGAGAAAATGGGCAGAAAATGGGGGAAATTGGTAAAAGAATGGTAAAAAAAATGAGAAAATTGGGGAAAAATGGAAAAAATTGGGGAAAAATGGGGAAAAAATGGGAAAAAATGAGGAAAAAATGGGAAAAAATGAGGAAAAAAGGGAAAACTTGGGGGGAAAATGGTGAAAAATAGGGAAAAAAGGGAAAAAATGGGAAAAAATTGGGGAAATGGAGTGAAAACGGGGAAAATGGGGAAAATTGGGAAAATTGGGGAAAAAATGTGGAAAAATGTGGAAAAAATGGGAAAATTTGGGGAAAATGGAGTGAAAATGGGGAGAAAATGGGGAAAAATTGGGGAAAAATGGTGAAAAAATTGGGAAAAATGGGGAAAATGGGAGAAAATGGGAAAAATTGTTTAAAAAATGGGGAGAAATGGGGGAAATTGGGGTGAAAATGGGGATAAAATGGGGAAAATATGATGAAAATAGGGAAAAATGGGGAGAAATTGGGGAAAACTGGGGAAAAATGGGGAAAAATTGGGGAAATTGGGGAAAATAAATGGGGAGAAAATGGGCAGAAAATGGGGGAAATTGGTAAAAAAATGGTAAAAAAATGAGAAAATTGGGGAAAAATGGAAAAAATTGGGGAAAAATGGGGAAAAAATGGGAAAAAATGAGGAAAAAATGGGAAAAAATGAGGAAAAAAGGGAAAACTTGGGGAAAAAATGGTGAAAAATAGGGAAAAAGGGGGGAAAAATGGGAAAAAATGGGGGGAAATGGAGTGAAAATGGGGAAAATGGGGAAAATTGGGAAAAATGGGGAAAAAATGTGGAAAAAATGGGAAAATTGGGGGAAAATGGAGTGAAAATGGGGAGAAAATGGGGAAAAATTGGGGAAAAAATGGTGAAAAAATAGGGAAAAATGGGGAGAAATTGGGGAAAAATGGGGAAAAATGGGGAAAATGGGGAAAATTGGGGGAAAATGGGGGGAAATGGGGGGAAATTGGGGAAAAATGGGAAAAATTTGGGAAAAAATGGGGAAAAATGGGGGGAAATGGGGAAAATGGGGAAAAATGGGGGGAAATGGGGAAAATGGGGAAATTGGGGAAAATTGGGGAAAAATTGGGGAAATTGGGGAAATTAAATGGGAAAAAATGGGAAAAAATAGAGAAAAATGAGAAAAAAAAGGGAAAAATATGGGGGGGAAATGGGGGAAATTGGGGAAAATTTGAGAGAAAATGGGGAGAAAATGGGGGAAACTGGGAAAAATGGGAAAAAAATGGGAAAAATTGGGGAGAAAATGGGGAAAAATCGGAAATAATATGGGGGAAAAATGGGGAGAAATGGGGAGAAAATGGGAAAAATGGGGAAACTGGGAGTTACTGGTTTGGACTGGGAGGGGAAATGGGGAGAAAGTGGGGAAAATTGGTGAAAAAATGGGGAAAATTTGGGAAAAATTGGGGAGAAATGGGAAAATTGGGGGAAAAATGAGGAGAAAATGGGGAAAATTGGGGAAAATTTGGGAAAAATTGGGGAGAAATGGGGAGAAATGAGGAAAATAGGGGAAAAATGGAGAAAAATATGGGGAGAAATGAGGAGAAAATGGGGGAAATTAGGGAAAAAATGGGGTTTGGGGTTACTAGTTTATACTGGGAGGAACTGGGAGGAGAAAATGGGGAAAAAATCAGAAAAAATGGGGAAAAAGTGGGGAAAATAGGAAAAATGGGGAAAAATGGGGATCAAATGGGAAGAATGGGGGAAAATGGGGGAAAATTGGGAAAAATAGGAGGAAAAATCAGGAAAATGGAGATTAAAAAGTGTTTTTTATACTGGTTTGGACTGGGAGTTACTGGTTTGAACTGGGAGTGGAAAATGGGGAGAAATTGGGGGAAAAAATGGGAAAAATGGGAAAAATGAGGGAAAAATGGGGAAAAATTGGGAAAAAATGGGGGAAAAGGGGAAAAATGAGGAAAAAAATGGGGAAAAATTGGGAAAAAATGGGGAAAATGAGCAAAAAATGGGAAAAAATGTGGAAAAAATTGGAAAAAATGGGGGAAAAGGGGGGGAAAAAATGAGAAAAAATGGGGAAAAATTGGGAAAAAATGGGGAAAATGAGCAAAAAATGGGAAAAAATGTGGGAAAAATTGGAAAAAATGGGGAAAAGGGGGGAAAAAATGAGAAAAAATGGGGAAAAATTGGGAAAAAATGGGGAAAAAATTGGGAAAAAATGGGGGAAAACGGTTCAAAACTGGTTTGTACTGGTCTGAACTGGTGTGAACTGGTTTCTCACCGTTCGGCTCCCAGAGCTTCCAAAGCTTTTTCCTGCACTGCTTTGTCCTTCCAGAGCTGCAGGAGAGAAACCAGGAGAAACCAGTTAGAGACCAGGAAAAACCAGTATAAACCAGTACAAACCAGTATAAACCAGTAGAAACCAGTATAAACCAGTACAAACCAGTATAAACCAGTAGAAACCAGGAAAAACCAGGAAAAACCAGGAAAAACCAGGAAAAACCAGTACAAACCAGTAACCACATTTTTTCTCATTTTTTTCTCATTTTTTCCTCCTATTTTCCCCATTTTTTCACCAATTTTCCCCATTTTTTCCCCATTCCTCCCCATTTTCTCCCCTCCCAGTTCCCTCCCAGTCCCTCCCAGTACAAACCAGTATAAACCAGTAACCCCAATCCCCATTTTTCTCCCATTTTTTCACCGATTTTCCCCATTTTTTGCCCTAAAATCCTCATTTTTTGTCATAGTTTCCCCATTTTTTCACTGATTTTCATCATTTTTTTGCCAATTTTCCCCATTTTTTCCCCCATTTCTCCCCATTTTTCCCCTCCCAGTTCCCTCCCAGTTCCCTCCCAGTCCAAACCAGTCCAAACCAGTACAAACCAGTAACCCCAATCCCCATTTCCCTCACTTTTAACCCTTTCCTCCCCATTTTTTGGTCATTTTTCACTCTATTTTCCCCATTTTTTCACCGATTTTCCCCGTTTTTTCCCCATTTCTCCCCATTTTCTCCCTCCCAGTCCCTCCCAGTCCCTCCCAGTCCCTCCCAGTCCCTCGCAGTCCAAACCAGTACAAACCAGTCCAAACCAGTACAAACCAGTCCAAACCAGTCCAAACCAGTCCAAACCAGTCCAAACCAGTAAACCAACTCCCATTTTCCCCCATTTTTAACCCTTTCTTCCCTGTATTTTTGCATTTTCCCCCATTCTTCCCCATTTTTTCCCCATTCTTTTCCCTAATTTCCCCATTTTTTCCCCATTTCTCCCCATTTTTTCCCCTCCCAGTTCCCTCCCAGTTCCCTCCCAGTACAAACCAGTACAAACCAGTAACCCCAATCCCCATTTTCCCCATTTTTAACCCTTTCTTCCCTATTTTTTTCCCATTTTTTGGTCATTTTTCGCTCTATTTTCCCCATTTTTTCACCGATTTTCCCCATTTTTTCACCATTTCTCCCCATTTCTCCCATCCCAGTCCAAACCAGTATAAACCAGTAACCCCAATCCCATTTTTCTCCCATTTCCCCCCATTTTTAACCCTTTCCTCCCCACATTTTCCCCATTTTTTCCCCATTTCTCCCCATTATTTCCCCTCCCAGTTCCCTCCCAGTTCCCTCCCAGTACAAACCAGTAACCCCAATCCCCATTTCCCTCATTTTTAACCCTTTCTTCCCCATTTTTTCGTCATTTTTCGCTCTATTTTCCCCATTTTTTCACCGATTTTCCCCATTTTTTCCCCATTCCTCCCCATTTTTTCCCCTCCCAGTTCCCTCCCAGTCCCTCCCAGTTCCATCCCAGTACAAACCAGTATAAACCAGTAACCCCAATCCCCATTTTTCTCCCATTTTTTCACCGATTTTCCCCATTTTTTGCCCTAAAAATCCTCATTTTTTGTCATATTTTCCCCATTTTTTCACCGATTTTCCCCGTTTTTTCCCCATTCCTCCCCATTATTTCCCCTCCCAGTCCAAACCAGTCCAAACCAGTACAAACCAGTAACCCCAATCCCCATTTCCCTCATTTTTAACCCTTTCCTCCCCATTTTTTGGTCATTTTTCGCTCTATTTTCCCCGTTTTTTCACCGATTTTCCCCGTTTTTTCCCCATTCCTCCCCATTTTCCTCCCACCCTCCCAGTCCCTCCCAGTCCCTCGCAGGGTCTCACCGCGGCGCTGAAGTTGGTCCTGACCAGCCCCGGCGCCAGGCCGTTGACGCGGATCCCCCTGGGCAGCAGCTCAGGGGTTAACGCCTTCACCAAGCCCAGCAGAGCTGATTTGCTCACCGAGTAGGGGCCCAGGCCCTGTGACGTCACCGGGACACGCCCACCTCATTAGCATAACGTTAGCATGGCAAAGAAAACAAAAAAAAAAAGGGAAAAAATAAAAAAAAAACCGAAAAAATCCCCCAAAAATTGAGGGAAAAAGGTCCAAAAAAATCCCCCAAAATCCAAAAAAATTCTTTAAAAAATCCCAAAAAACCAAAAAAAAAAAACCCCCCAAAAAAATCCTCAAAAATTGAGGGAAAAAGGCCAAAAAATCCTAAATAAATCCCCCCAAAAAATTTTTAAAAAATCCCAAAAACCCCCCAAAAAAAACCCCAAAAAATGAGTGAAAAAAATTCCAAAAAAATCCCAAAAAACCAAAAAAAATCCCCAAAAAAATCCCCCAAAAAAATCCCAAAAAAATCCCCCAAAAAATGAGGGGAAAAGGTCCAAAAAATCCCCCAAAAAAATCCCAAAAAATTCCCCCAAAAAAACCTAAAAAATAAAAAAATTCCCCCCAAAAAATTAAGAAAATTCCCCCCAAAAAACCCCAAAAAATAAGGAAAAAACCAAAAAAAATCCCAAAAAAAATTCCCAAAAAAATTGAGTGAAAAAGTCCAAAAAATCCCAAAAAAAACCCCAAAAAAATCCCAAAAAATGAAGAAAATTTCCATCAAAAACTTTAGAAAAAATTAAGTGAAAAGGTCCAAAAAGTCCCCAAAAAATCCCCCAAAAAATCCCAAAAAAATTGAGGGAAAAAGGCCAAAAATCCCCCAAAACCCCCAAAAAAATCCCCAAAAATGAAGAAAATTCCCCCCTAAAAATAAGGGGAAAAAACCCCAAAAAACCCCCAAAAAATTGAGTGAAAAAAGTCCAAAAAAATCCCAAAAATCAAAAACAAATCCCAAAACCCCCCCAAAAAAAATCCCAAAAAATTGAGTGAAAAAAGCCAAAAAATCCCCAAAAAAATCCCCAAAAAATCCCCAAAAAATCCCAAAAAGTTAAGAAATAAAGTCCAAAAAATAAATTTAAAAAAATGAAGACAATTCCCCCCCAAAAAAGTCCCAAAAAATTAAGTAAAAAAGGTCAAAAAAATCCCAAAAAATGAAGAAAATTTTCCCCAAAAAACCCCCAAGAAATAAGGAAAAAACAAAAAAAACCAAAACAAAAGTGAAAAGGTCCAAAAAATCCCAAAAAATAAAGAAAATTCCCCCAAAAAATCCCCAAAAAATCCCAAAAAATTAAGTGAAAAAAGTCCAAAAAAATCCCAGAAAATCCCAAAAAATGAAGAAAATTTCTCCCCAAAAAAATATCCCAAAAAATTAAGTGGAAAAGGTCCAGAAAACCCCAAAAAATAAAGAAAATTCCCCCGAAAAACCAAAAAAATTCCCCAAAAAATTGAGTGAAAAAAGTCAAAAAAATCCCCAAAAAATCCCCAAAAATCCCAAAAAATTAAGTGAAAAGATCAAAAAAATCCTAAAAAATTAATTTCCAGTAAGAAAACCCCAAAACCCCCAAAATTAGTAACTTTCACCCCAAAAAAACTCCAAAATTGGCAAATTTTCACCCAAAATCCCCAAATTTTCCCAAATTCCCCCAAAAATCTCCAAATTTCCCCCAAAAAATCCCCCAAAAATTAAGCAAAAAGGTCCCAAAAATCCCAAAAAATGAAGGAAAAACTCTAAAAAATCTCAAAAAATTGATTTCCAGAAAGAAAAAATCCCAAACCAGTATAAACCAGTATGAACTCCAAATTCCCATATTTTTTCCCCAATTTTCCCATTTTTTCCCCATTTTTCCCCAAAAAGTTTTCCCCAAATTTCCCCATTTTTTCCCGAATTTTCCATTATTTTTCCCAGTTTTCCCATTTTTTCCCATTTTTCCCCATTTTCCCCAAATTTTCCACTATTTTTCCTCAACTTTTTCCCATTTTTTCCCAAATTTCCCTGAATTTTTCCCCATTTTTCCCATTTTTCCCCATTTTTTCCCAATTTTTCCCAAATTTTCCATTTTTCCCCCAATTTTCCCCAAATTTCCCCAAATTTCCCCCATTTTCCCATTTTCCCCAAACTTCCCCATTTTTTCCCATTTTCCCCCAAATTCCCCAAATTTCCCCATTTCCCCCCAAATTTTCCTCTATTTTTCCCCAATTTTTTCTCCATTTTTTTATTTTTTCCCAAATTTCCCCAATTTTTTCCCATTTTTTCCCAAAAGTTTTTCCCCATTTTCCCCATTTTTTCCCAATTTTCCACTATTTTTCCCAAACTTTTTCTCCTTTTTTTTTCCCCAAATTTCCCTGATTTTTTTCCCCATTTTCCCCAAATTTGCCCATTTTTCCCAATTTTCTCAATTTTTCCCCATTTTCCCCCCATTTTTTCCCCAAATTTTTTCCCCATTTTAACCCAATTTTCCATTTTTTCCCCAATTTTTTCCCATTTTTCCATATTTTTCCCATTTTTTCCCAATTTTTTCTGCAATTTCTCCTATTTTTTCCCATTTTTCCCCATTTTCCCCATTTTTCCCATTTTTCCCATTTTTCTTCACTTTTCCCCCATTTTCCCCAAATTTCCTGATTTTTCCCAAATTTCCCCAATTTCTCCCCATTTTTTCCCAAAATTTTTCCCCATTTTTCTCCATTTTTCCCCCAATTTTCCCCATTTCCCTCAAGTTTTCCATTTTTTCCCCATTTTTCCCAAATTTTCCCCATTTTTCCCAAATTTTCCCCATTTTTCCCCAATTTTTTCCCCCATTTTTTCCCATTTTATCCCTTTTTTCCCCCAAATCATCCCAAATTTTTCCACCAAATTTCCCCATTTTCCTTCAAATGATTTTCCCCATTTTCCCCCAACTTTCCCAATTTTTCCAATTTTCCCCACTTCTGCCCAATTTTCCCCAAATTTTCCACTATTTTCCCCCAATTTTTTCTCCTTTTTTTCCCCAAATTTCCCTGAATTTTTCCCCATTTTTTCCCATTTTTCCCTATTTTTTCATTTTCCCCCATTTTCCCCCAAATTTTTTCCCCATTTTTCCCAAAGTTTCCATTTTTCCCCCAATTTTTCCCATTTTTTCACAAAAACTTTTCCCCATTTTTCCTTTTTTCCAAATTTTCCCCCATTTTTTCCCATTTTTCCCTGATTTTCCCCATTTTTTCCCAAAATTTTTTCCCATTTTTCCCAAAGTTTCCACTTTTCCCCCAATTATTCCCATTTTTTCCCAATTTTTCTCCTTTTTTTCACTAATTTTCCTGAATTTTTCCCCATTTTCCCGAATTTTCCCATTTTCCCGAATTTTCCCATTTTCCCGAATTTTTCCCAATTTCCCATTTTCTCCCCAATTCTCTCTCTCACCGCCATTGGTTGATATCCGGCGATGGATGACATCAGCACGATGGCTCCGCCCCTAAGGAAAGGGGCGTGGCTTAGCCCTGACCACGCCCAAATTACCCACAACCCCCATCTCCGGTTTGTGACATCACTTCCTGTCCAAACCACGCCCCTTCCGGGATAAGAAAATCCGCTTCCTGTGTGATTCGCATCACTTCCTGTTCAAGCCACGCCCCTTCCGGTTCGAGAGTTACAATTTTTATATTTTTTTCCTCAAAATTCCCCAAATTTGCCCAAAATTCCGGATTCTGAAGGAAAATTCCCGAAATTTCACCAAAAATTCCAAAAATTCCCCAAATTTAACCCCAAAGTTGAGAAGTTTTGACCCAAAATTCCAGGAATTTATCCAAATTATTCCCCAAATTTCCCAAAAAGTTCCCCAAATTTTCCCAAATTTTCCCAAATTTCCACAAATTTCCCACAGATTTCCCCAAAAATCCCCAAAATTCTCCCAAATTTCCCACAAATTTCTCAAAAAAATCCCCAAATTTCCCCAAAATCCTCAAGAAATTCCTGAATTTTCACCCAAGTTTCCAAAAATTTCCCCAAATTCCCCAAATTTCCCCCAAAATTTCCACCAAAATCCCAAAATTTCACCCAAAATGTCCGAAGATCCCCAGATTTCCCTTAATTTCCCCCAAAATTTCCCCCCAAAACCCCCAAATTCTCCCAAAATTTCCCAAATTTTCCCGAATTTCCCCAAATTTCCCAGAATATTCGCAAAATTTCCCCAAAATTCTCACAAAATTCCTGAATTTTCACCCAAATTTCCCAAAATTTCTCAATATTTAGCCAAAATTATCCAGATTTCCCACAAATTCCCCAAAATTCCCCAAAAATCCCCAAATTTTCCCAAAATTTCCACCAAAATCCCCGAATTTCCTGCAAATTTTCCCCAAATTCCCTAAATTTCCTTTAAAAATCCCAAAAATTTCCCCAAATTTCCCCAAATATCCCCAAAAACTCCCAAATCTCCCAAATTTCCCCAAAAATCTCATGAAATTTCCAAATTTTCACCCAAATTTGCAAAAATTTCCCAAAATTTACACCAAAATCCCCAAATTCCCCCAAATTCCCCCAAAAATCTCCACATTCCCCCAAATTTCCCCAAAAAACCCCAAATTTAGTTCAAATTTCCACAAATTTCCCCAAAATTCTCCAAAAATTCACAAATTTTCCCAATTTTTCCCCCAAAATCCACAAATCTCCCCAAAATTTTCCAAATTTCCCCAAAAAATCCCCAAATTTCCCTAAAATTCTCACAAAATTTCCAGATTTTCACCCAAATTTCCCCAAAATTTTCACAAATTTCCCCAAATTCCCCTAAAATTCTCCCAAATTTCCCCAAAAAATCCCCAAATTTTCCCAAATTTCCCCAAAATTCCCACGAAATTTCCAAATTTTCACCCAAATTTCCCCAAAACTTCCCAGAATTCTCCAAATTTCATACAAAATTTCCCGACTTTTCCCAAGATTTCCCCCAAATTTCCCCCCAAAATTCCCAGATTTCCCCCAAAATTCCCAAGCCCCGCCCCCTCCCCATGAAGCCCCGCCCCCTCCCTTGGCCCCGCCCCCTTGACCCCGCCCCTTCCCTTAGCCCCGCCCCCTTAGCCCCGCCCCCTCACCCTCTCCTCTCCATATAAGGAACGACCAGCCGAACCAACATGGCCGCCGCCGTCACGTTCACCTGGAACACCTGAGTGACGTCATCACGGGGGGCGTGGTCAGCCGGGGAGGGGCGGGGCTTGGTGGTGTGACGTCATTGGGGGGCGTGGCTTGGGACGATGATGTCATTTGGGGGGAATTTGGGGGAATTTTGGGATTTTTTGGGGGAAAATTTGGGTTTTTGGGGAATTTTTGGGGGAAAAATTGGGGTTTTTGTGGAATTTTGGGAGAAAATTTGGGAATTCCTGGTGGTTTTTGGGGGAATTTTTGGGGTTTTTGGGCAAAAATTTGGACAATTTTGGGTGTTTTTTATGGAATTTGGGTTTTTTTGGGAATTTTGGGAGATTTTGGGGTTTTTGGGGTTTTTTGGGTTGATTTTTGGGTAAAATTTTAGTGATTTTCCAGTTTTTTGGGAGAAATTTTGGGTTTTTTGGGGTTTTTGGGGGAAATTTTGTGATTTTTGGGTTTTTTGGGAAGAACTTTAGTGATTTTTTGGGTAATTTTTGAGCTTTTTGGGTGAATTTTGGGGGTTTTTGGGTTCTTTGGGAAGAATTTTAGTGATTTTTCAGGTGATTTTTGTCTTTTTTAGGTTTTTTTGGGTGAATTTTGGTTTTTTTGGGAGATTTTTGGGATTCTTGGTGTTTCTTGGGATGAATTTCGGTGATTTTTTGGGTGTTTTTGGTGATTTTTGGGGTTTTTTGGGGGAATTTTGGGTGATTTTGGGGTTTTTTGGGGGAAATTTTGGGGTTTTTTGGGGTTTTTTGGGAAGAATTTTGGTGATTTTTTGGGTTATTTTTGGGGTTTTTGGGTGAATTTTGGGGGAATTTTGGAGTTTTTCAGTGATTTTTGACTTTTTTGGGGGTTTTTGGGTGAATTTTAGGGAGATTTTTGGGATTTTTTGGGGTTTTTGGGGTGAATTTTTGGGGTTTTTGGGAAGAATTCCAGTGATTTTTCAGTTGTTTTGGGGAATTTTGGGGTTTTTTGGGTTTTTTGGGTTGATTTTGGTGATTTCTTGGGGTTTTTGGGAAGAATTTCTGTGATTTTTGGGTTTTTTGGGGGAATTTTGGGATTTTTTGGGTTTTTTGGGGAAATTCTGGGATTTTTCAGAAGAAAGAATTTTGGGGTGTTTTGGGTGATTTTTGAGGTTCTTGGGGGAATTTTGGGGAAATTTAGGAATTTTTGGGGTTTTTCGTGGAGATTTTTGGGATTTTTGGGTCTTTTTGGGGGAATTTTTGGGGATTTTGGGGAATTTTGGGGAAATTTGGGGAATTTTGGGATTTTAGGGAAGAATTTTGGTGACTTTTTGGGTGATTTTTGATTTTTTGGGAGAATTTTGGGTTTTTTAGGTGAATTTTGGAGTTTTTTGGGTTTTTCAGGGAGACTTTGGTGATTTTTGGGTGAGTTTTGAGTTGTTTTGGGAGAAATTTTGGGGTTTTGGGGAATTTTGGGGTTTTTGGTGGATTTTGGAGGTTTTTTGGGTTTTTCAAGGTGCATTTTGGGTTTTTGGGGGTTTTTGGGTTTTCAGAGTGAATTTTGGTGGATTTTTGGGATTTTGGGAAGAATTTTGGTGATTTTTCAGTGTTTTGGGTGAATTTTGGGGCTTTTTGGGGTTTTTGTGATTTTTGGTGTTTTTTGGTGATTTTCAGTGATTTTTTGGGTGATTTTTGAGGTTTTTCGGGAAAATTTTGGGTTTTTTGGGGAATTTTGGGTGAATTTTGGGATTCTTTGGGTTTTTGGGGAGATTTTGGTGATTTTGGGGTTTTTTGGGGAATTTTGGGGTTTTCCAGGTGATTTTCAGGTGATTTTGGAGGAATTTTTCATTTTTTTGGGTGAATTTTGGGGAAATTTAAGTTTTTTTTTGGGTTTTTCGTGGAGATTTTTGGGATTTTTGGGGTTTTTTGGGGAATTCTGGGGTTTTGGGGGAAATTTGGGGAATTTTGGGTTTTTTGGGGGGAAATTTGGGGTTTTTCAGGTGATTTTTGAGGTTTTTGGGAGAATTTTGCATTTTTTTGGGTGAATTTTGAGGAGATTTTGGTATTTTTTTGGTTTTTCATGGAGATTTTTGTGATTTTTGGTGTTTTTTGGGGAATTTTGGGGGATTTTGGGGTTTTTTTGGGTTCTTTGGCGGAATTTTGGGTTTTTTGGGAAGAATTTTAGTGATTTTTGGGGTTTTGGGGGAAATTCTGGGGAATTTGTGGGAAATTTGTAGAATTTTGGGGTTTTTGGGGAAAATTTGGTGATTTTTTTGGGTAATTTTGGAGTTTTTCAGGAAAACTTTGGGTGATTTTGGAGCTTTTTGGGGCTTTTGGGGATTTTTGGGGTCAGGAAGGGAAATTTCGGGGAATTTTGGGTTTTAAAGGAGATTTTTGGGTTCTTTTGGTGGATTTTTGAGGTTTTTTGGGGTTTTAGGTGCATTTTGGGGTTTTTTGGGAATTTTGGGTGAATTTGGGGAATTTTGGGAAATTTTGGGGAAATTTGGGATGTTTTGAGGAAACCTAAAGGGAAAATGGGAGAATTTTGGGAGATTTTGGGAAAATTTTGCAAATTTTTGGGGAAATTTTGGGTGTTTTTAGGGAATTTGGGGAAAAACGGGGAAAGGTTGGGAAAATTTAGGAAAAAACAGAAATTTTCGGGAAATTTTTGGAAAAATGAGAAGTTTTGGAGAAATTTTGGGGAAAATGGTAAAATTTGGGGAATTTTAGGGAGAAATTTAGGGAAAATTTAGGGAAAGTTTTTGGGAAATTTTGGGGAAATTTCTAAGAAATTTCTAAGAAATTTTCGAATTTCAATGAATCCAAAAAAATTTGTTTTAATTATGGAAAATTTTGGAAAATTTGGGGTGAAATTGATGAATTTCCAGGAAAAAACTTAAAATTTTGACAAAATCCTCCAAAAACTTTGGGAAAAATTTGGGAATTTTGGGGGAAAAACTCCGAATTTTGAGTGAATTTGAAGCAAAATTTTCCCAAAAACCAAAAAAAAATTTAGGGAATTTTTGAAATTTTTGGGTGAAATTGACGAATTTCCAAAAAAAACCTTAAAATTTTGACAAAATCATCCAAAAACTGCAGAAAAATTTGGGAATTTCATGGGAATTTGGGGTTTTTTGGGATTTTCTGTGGGGAATTTTGGGCAAAATTTAGGAAATTTTTAGGAACTTTGGGGAAAATTGAGAAATTTGGAGAAATTTATGGAGAAATTTTGGGGAAAATGGAGAAATTTTCAGTGAATTTAAGGGAAATTTGGGGGAAATGGTGGAAAAAATTGGGAATTTTGGGGGAATTTGGGGAATTTTGGGGAATTTTTGGGTGAAATTGATGAATTTCTGGGAAAAAACTTAAAATTTTGACGAAATCCTGAAAAAATGGGGGAAAAAATTGGGAATTTTGGGTGGAATTTTGAGAATTTTGGGGAAAAATTGGGGATTTTGGGGTGAAAACTCTGAATTTGGAGCTGAATTTGAAGCAAAATTTTCCCCCAAAAAAAAAAATTCAGAGAATTTTGGGGTGAAATTGAGAAATTTGGGGAAAAAACCTTAAAATTTTGACAAATTTTTTTTAAAATTGCAGAAAAATCTGGGAATTCCGTGGGAATTTGGGGTTGGGGAGGATGACGTCATTGTGGGGAATTGGAGGGATTTTTGGGGTTTTTTGGGGCAAATTTTGGGGATTTTGGAGGTTTTTGGATGATTTTGGGGATTTTTGGGAAGAATTTTGGTGATTTTTTGGTGATTTTGGAGTTTTTTGGGGAAATTTTGGGGTTTTTGGGGAATTTTTGGGTTTTTAAAGGAGATTTTTGGGCTTTTTTTGGTGGATTTTTGGGGTTTTGGGTGGATTGTTGAGATTTTTGGGGATTTTTGAGATTTTTGGGGTTTTTGGGGGAATTTTGGGGCTTTTTGGGAAGAATTTTAGTGGTTTTCCAGTTTTTTGGGGAATTTCAGAGCTTTTTGGGGTTTTTGTGATTTTTGGTGGTTTTTGGTGATTTTCAGTGATTTTTTGGTGATTTTTGAGGTTTTTCGGGAAAATTTCGGGTTTTTTGGGGGAATTTTGGGTGATTTTGGAGTTTTTGGGGTTTTTCGGGTTGATTTTTCTGATTTTTGGGGATTTTTGGGGAATTTTGGGGATTTTTCAGGTGATTTTTGAGTTGTTATTGGGAGAAATTTTGGGTTTTTAAAGGAGATTTTTGGATTTTTTTCAGTGGAGTTTTGAGGGTTTTTGGTGATTTTTGGGGTTTTTTGGGTCAATTTTTGGGTTTTTTGGGGGTTTTTTTGTGATTTTTGGGATTTTTTGTGCATTTTTGGGTTTTTTGGTGATTTTTGGGGTTTTTTGTTGCATTTTTGGGGTTTTTTGGGTCAATTTTTGGGGTTTTTGGGGGTTTTTTGGTGATTTTTGGTGCATTTTGGGTTTTTTTGGTGATTTTTGGGGTTTTTCAGTGGATTTTACGCATTTTTTGGGGTGAATTTTGGGAATTTCATGGGAATTTTGGGTTCTTTGGGATTGGGCGTGGCCGGGGTGGGCGTGGCCGGGGTGTGGGCGTGGCCGTGGTGGGCGTGGCCGTGGTGGGCGTGGCCGGGGTGGGCGTGGCCTGACCTTGTCCCACACCGATTGGTCGGCGTCGAGGGCGGAGCCAAAGTGGGGATTGACGGCGGCGTTGGAGACCAGGATGTCGATGGCGCCGAAGGTGCGCAAAGCCTGATGGGAAATTCCCAAAATTTCATCCCAAAAATTCCGAAATTCCAAAATTCCCGGAGTTTCCCCCAAACTCCCGAGATTTCCCGGCAAAAATCCGAATTTTTACATCCAAAATTCCCACTTTTCACCACGAAATTCCCAAAATCTGAGCACGGAATTCCCAAAATTTCAACCCGAAATTCCCAAAATTTCCACTCGAAATCATCAGAATTCCAAAATTCCCGGATTTTCCCCCAAATTTCCAAGATTTCCCAGCAAAAATCCGAATTTTTACATCCAAAATTCCCACTTTTCACCCCGAAATTCCCAAAATTTCAACCTGAAATTCCCAAAATTTCCACCTGAAATTCCTGAATTCCCAAAATTCCCGGATTTTACCCCAAATTCCCGAGATTTCCCAGCAAAAATCCCAATTTTTGCACCCAAAATTCTAACTTTTTGCCCCGAAATTCCCAAATTTTCATCAAAAACTTCTTCATTTTCACCCCAAAATTCACAGATTTCCCACTTTTCACCCAGAAATTCCTGAAATTTCAACCCAAATTCCCGAAATTTCCACCTGAAATTCCTGAATTCCCAAAATTCCCAGATTTTACCCCAAGTTTCTGAGCTTTCCCAGCAAAATTCTAATTTTTACACCCAAAATTCCCGAAATTTCAACCCAAAATTACAAAACTTCAACCCGAAATTCCTGAATTCCCAAAATTTCCGGATTTTACCCCAAATTTCTGAGATTTCCCAGCAAAAATCCCGATTTTTACACCCAAAATTCCCACTTTTCACCCCAAAATTCCCCAAATTTCAACCCAAAATCTCCAGATTTTGACCCAAAATTCCCAAAATTTCCACACAAATCCCCATTGAATTTTCGATTTACCCCCAAATTTCTAAAGTTTCCCACAACCGATTTTCACCCAAAATTCCCACTTTTCACCCGAAATTCCCCAAATTTCAACCCCAAATCTCCAGGATTTTAACCAAAAATTCCCAAGATTTCCCCAAAATCCTCCAATCCCGATTTTCCCCCAAAATTCCCACTTTTCACCCCGAAATTCCCCAAATTTCGAACCCAAATTCCAGGATTTTAAAGAGAAATTCCCAGATTTCCAAAACTTCCAAGATTTCCACCCAAAATTCCCACTTTTCACCCCGAAATTCCCAAAAATTTCCACCTGAAATTCCCAACATTTCCACTCGAAATCATCGGAATTCCAAAATTCCCGGATTTTCCCCCAAACTCCCGAGATTTCCCAGCAAAAATCCCAATTTTTACGCCCAAAATTTTCACCTGAAATTCCCAAAAACTCCCAAAATTTCGAACCCAAAATCTCCGCATTTTGACCCAAAATTCCCAAAACTTCCACACAACATTTTCCCCAAAATCCTCGTATTTCCACCCAAAATTCCCACTTTTCACCCAGAAATTCCCAAAATTCCAACCCGAAATTCCCAAATTTACACCAAAAACTTCTTCCTTTTCACCCCGAAATCCCCAAATTTCCCACTTTTCCCCTCAAAATTCCCAAAATTTCCACCCGAAATCACCAAATCGAAACATTTTCCAGATTTTTCCCCAAATTTCCAAGATTTTCCAGCAAAAATCCTGATTTTTACACCCAAAATTACTTTTTACCCCAAAATTTCCACATTTTGACCCAAAACTTCCACACAAAACTTCCCCTAAAATCCTCGTATTTCCACCCAAAATTCCCACTTTTCGCCCCGAAATTCCCCAAATTTGCACACAAAATTCCCAACATTTCAACCCAAAGTTACCAAATTTCTAATTAAAATTATTGGATTTTCCCAAATTTCCCAAATTTCCACACAAAACTTCTTCCTTTTCACCCTGAAATTCCCCAAAATTTACACACCGAAATTCAAACATTTCAGCCCAAAATTTTGGGCTGAAAATTCGGGAATTTTGGGGGAAAATCTTGGAAGTTTGGGAAATCCGCCAATTTCTCGTTAAAATCCGGGAATTCCGGGTGGAAATTTTGGGAATTTCGGGGCGAAAAGTGGGAATTTTGGGTGTAAAAACGAGGATTTCAGGGGAAATTTTGGGTGGAAATTTTGGGAATTTTGGGGCTGAAAGTGGGAATTTTGGGTGCAAAAATGAGAATTTCGGGTGTAAAAATTGGGATTTTGGCTGGGAAATCTCGGAAATTTGGGGTAAAATCTGGGAAGTTTGGGAATTCAATGGTTTCGGGTGGAAATTCCGGGAATTTGGGGTGAAAACCTCTGGATTTGGGGAGAAGATGAACGCAGCCTGACCTGCACAGCTGGAGCTGCATTGAGACAGAGAGAAACAGCAATTCCCAGATTTTACCCCAAAATTCTGAGATTTCCCAGCAAAAATCCCGATTTTTACACCCAAAATTCTCATTTTTACACCCAAATTTCCACACAAAATCTCTCCATACTTTCACCCCAAAATTCCCACATTTTCCCACTTTTCACCTGAAATTCCTGAAATTTCCACCCAAAATTCCCACTTTTCCCACTGGAATCATCGAATTTAGAAAATTCCCTGGATTTTACCCCAAATTCCCGAGATTTCCCAGCAAAAATCCCAATTTTTGCGCCCAGAATTCTAACTTTTCGCCCCGAAATTCCCAAATTTTCATCAAAAACTTCTTCATTTTCACCCCAAAATTCACAGATTTCCCACTTTTCACCCAGAAATTCCCGAAATTTCAACCCAAATTCCCGAAATTTCCACCTGAAATTCCTGAATTCCCAAAATTCCCGGATTTTACCCCAAGTTTCTGAGCTTTCCCAGCAAAATTCTAATTTTTACACCCAAAATTCCCGAAATTTCAACCCAAAATTACAAAACTTCAACCTGAAATTCCTGAATTCCCAAAATTTCCGGATTTTACCCCAAATTTCTGAGATTTCCCAGCAAAAATCCCGATTTTTACACCCAAAATTCCCACTTTTCACCCCAAAATTCCCCAAATTTCGAACCCAAAATCTCCAGATTTTGACCCAAAATTCCCAAAATTTCCACACAAAATCCTCCAATTGAAAAATTTTCCGCATTTTACCCCAAATTTCTAAAGTTTCCCTCCAGAAATCCCGATTTTTACACCCAAAATTCCCACTTTTCACCCCGAAATTCCCCAAATTTCGAACCCAAATTCCAGGATTTTAAAGAGAAATTCCCAGATTTCCAAAACTTCCAAGATTTCCACCCAAAATTCCCACTTTTCACCCCGAAATTCCCAAAAATTTCCACCTGAAATTCCCAACATTTCCACTCGAAATCATCGGAATTCCAAAATTCCCGGATTTTCCCCCAAACTCCCGAGATTTCCCAGCAAAAATCCCAATTTTTACGCCCAAAATTTTCACCTGAAATTCCCAAAAACTCCCAAAATTTCGAACCCAAAATCTCCGCATTTTGACCCAAAATTCCCAAAACTTCCACACAACATTTTCCCCAAAATCCTCGTATTTCCACCCAAAATTCCCACTTTTCACCCAGAAATTCCCAAAATTCCAACCCGAAATTCCCAAATTTACACCAAAAACTTCTTCCTTTTCACCCCGAAATCCCCAAATTTCCCACTTTTCCCCTCAAAATTCCCAAAATTTCCACCCGAAATCACCAAATCGAAACATTTTCCAGATTTTTCCCCAAATTTCCAAGATTTTCCAGCAAAAATCCTGATTTTTACACCCAAAATTACTTTTTACCCCAAAATTTCCACATTTTGACCCAAAACTTCCACACAAAACTTCCCCTAAAATCCTCGTATTTCCACCCAAAATTCCCACTTTTCGCCCCGAAATTCCCCAAATTTGCACACAAAATTCCCAACATTTCAACCCAAAGTTACCAAATTTCTAATTAAAATTATTGGATTTTCCCAAATTTCCCAAATTTCCACACAAAACTTCTTCCTTTTCACCCTGAAATTCCCCAAAATTTACACACCGAAATTCAAACATTTCAGCCCAAAATTTTGGGCTGAAAATTCGGGAATTTTGGGGGAAAATCTTGGAAGTTTGGGAAATCCGCCAATTTCTCGTTAAAATCCGGGAATTCCGGGTGGAAATTTTGGGAATTTCGAGGCGAAAAGTGGGAATTTTGGGTGTAAAAACGAGGATTTCAGGGGAAATTTTGGGTGGAAATTTTGGGAATTTTGGGGCTGAAAGTGGGAATTTTGGGTGCAAAAATGAGAATTTCGGGTGTAAAAATTGGGATTTTGGCTGGGAAATCTCGGAAATTTGGGGTAAAATCTGGGAAGTTTGGGGAATTCAATGGTTTCAGGTGGAAATGTTGGGAATTCGGTGAAATTTTGGGAATTCGGGCGAATTTGGGGTGAAAACCTCTGGATTTGGGGAGAAGATGAACGCAGCCTGACCTGCACAGCTGGAGCTGCATTGAGACAGAGAGAAACAGCAATTCCCAGATTTTACCCCAAAATTCTGAGATTTCCCAGCAAAAATCCCGATTTTTACACCCAAAATTCTCATTTTTACACCCAAATTTCCACACAAAATCTCTCCATACTTTCACCCCAAAATTCCCACATTTTCCCACTTTTCACCTGAAATTCCTGAAATTTCCACCCAAAATTCCCACTTTTCCCACTGGAATCATCGAATTTAGAAAATTCCCGGATTTTACCCCAAATTCCCGAGATTTCCCAGCAAAAATCCCAATTTTTGCGCCCAGAATTCTAACTTTTCGCCCCGAAATTCCCAAATTTTCATCAAAAACTTCTTCATTTTCACCCCAAAATTCACAGATTTCCCACTTTTCACCCAGAAATTCCCGAAATTTCAACCCAAATTCCCGAAATTTCCACCTGAAATTCCTGAATTCCCAAAATTCCCGGATTTTACCCCAAGTTTCTGAGCTTTCCCAGCAAAATTCTAATTTTTACACCCAAAATTCCCGAAATTTCAACCCAAAATTACAAAACTTCAACCTGAAATTCCTGAATTCCCAAAATTTCCGGATTTTACCCCAAATTTCTGACATTTCCCAGCAAAAATCCCGATTTTTACACCCAAAATTCCCACTTTTCACCCCAAAATTCCCCAAATTTCGAACCCAAAATCTCCAGATTTTGACCCAAAATTCCCAAAATTTCCACACAAAATCCTCCAATTGAAAAATTTTCCGCATTTTACCCCAAATTTCTAAAGTTTCCCTCCAGAAATCCCGATTTTTACACCCAAAATTCCCACTTTTCACCCCGAAATTCCCCAAATTTCGAACCCAAATTCCAGGATTTTAAAGAGAAATTCCCAGATTTCCAAAACTTCCAAGATTTCCACCCAAAATTCCCACTTTTCACCCCGAAATTCCCAAAAATTTCCACCTGAAATTCCCAACATTTCCACTCGAAATCATCGGAATTCCAAAATTCCCGGATTTTCCCCCAAACTCCCGAGATTTCCCAGCAAAAATCCCAATTTTTACGCCCAAAATTTTCACCTGAAATTCCCAAAAACTCCCAAAATTTCGAACCCAAAATCTCCGCATTTTGACCCAAAATTCCCAAAACTTCCACACAACATTTTCCCCAAAATCCTCGTATTTCCACCCAAAATTCCCACTTTTCACCCAGAAATTCCCAAAATTCCAACCCGAAATTCCCAAATTTACACCAAAAACTTCTTCCTTTTCACCCCGAAATCCCCAAATTTCCCACTTTTCCCCTCAAAATTCCCAAAATTTCCACCCGAAATCACCAAATCGAAACATTTTCCAGATTTTTCCCCAAATTTCCAAGATTTTCCAGCAAAAATCCTGATTTTTACACCCAAAATTACTTTTTACCCCAAAATTTCCACATTTTGACCCAAAACTTCCACACAAAACTTCCCCTAAAATCCTCGTATTTCCACCCAAAATTCCCACTTTTCGCCCCGAAATTCCCCAAATTTGCACACAAAATTCCCAACATTTCAACCCAAAGTTACCAAATTTCTAATTAAAATTATTGGATTTTCCCAAATTTCCCAAATTTCCACACAAAACTTCTTCCTTTTCACCCTGAAATTCCCCAAAATTTACACACCGAAATTCAAACATTTCAGCCCAAAATTTTGGGCTGAAAATTCGGGAATTTTGGGGGAAAATCTTGGAAGTTTGGGAAATCCGCCAATTTCTCGTTAAAATCCGGGAATTCCGGGTGGAAATTTTGGGAATTTCGGGCGAAAAGTGGGAATTTTGGGTGTAAAAACGAGGATTTCAGGGGAAATTTTGGGTGGAAATTTTGGGAATTTTGGGGCTGAAAGTGGGAATTTTGGGTGCAAAAATGAGAATTTCGGGTGTAAAAATTGGGATTTTGGCTGGGAAATCTCGGAAATTTGGGGTAAAATCTGGGAAGTTTGGGAATTCAATGGTTTCGGGTGGAAATTCTGGGAATTTGGGGTGAAAACCTCTGGATTTGGGGAGAAGATGAACGCAGCCTGACCTGCACAGCTGGAGCTGCATTGAGACAGAGAGAAACAGCAATTCCCAGATTTTACCCCAAAATTCTGAGATTTCCCAGCAAAAATCCCGATTTTTACACCCAAAATTCTCATTTTTACACCCAAATTTCCACACAAAATCTCTCCATACTTTCACCCCAAAATTCCCACATTTTCCCACTTTTCACCTGAAATTCCTGAAATTTCCACCCAAAATTCCCACTTTTCCCACTGGAATCATCGAATTTAGAAAATTCCCGGATTTTACCCCAAATTCCCGAGATTTCCCAGCAAAAATCCCAATTTTTGCGCCCAGAATTCCCACTTTTCGCCCCGAAATTCCCAAATTTTCATCAAAAACTTCTTCATTTTCACCCCAAAATTCACAGATTTCCCACTTTTCACCCAGAAATTCCCGAAATTTCAACCCAAATTCCCGAAATTTCCACCTGAAATTCCTGAATTCCCAAAATTCCCGGATTTTACCCCAAGTTTCTGAGCTTTCCCAGCAAAATTCTAATTTTTACACCCAAAATTCCCGAAATTTCAACCCAAAATTACAAAACTTCAACCTGAAATTCCTGAATTCCCAAAATTTCCGGATTTTACCCCAAATTTCTGACATTTCCCAGCAAAAATCCCGATTTTTTACACCCAAAATTCCCACTTTTCACCCCAAAATTCCCCAAATTTCGAACCCAAAATCCCCAGATTTTGACCCAAAATTCCCAAATTTTCCACCCAAAATCCTCCAATTGAAAAATTTTCCGGATTTTACCCCAAATTTCTAAAGTTTCCCACCAGAAATCCCGATTTTTACACCCAAAATTCCCACTTTTCACCCCGAAATTCCCCAAATTTCAACCCCAAATTCCAGGATTTTAAAGAGAAATTCCCAGATTTCCAAAACTTCCAAGATTTCCCCCCAAAATTCCCACTTTTCACCCCGAAATTCCCCAAATTTCGACCCAAAATCCAGATTTTAAAAATTCCCAGTTTCCAAAACTTCCAAGATTTCCACCCAAAATTCCCACTTTTCACCCCGAAATTCCCAAAAATTTCCACCCGAAATTCCCAACATTTCCACTCGAAATCATCGGAATTCCAAAATTCCCGGATTTTCCCCCAAACTCCCGAGATTTCCCAGCAAAAATCCCAATTTTTACGCCCAAAATTTTCACCTGAAATTCCCAAAAACTCCCAAAATTTCGAACCCAAAATCTCCGCATTTTGACCCAAAATTCCCAAAACTTCCACACAACATTTTCCCTAAAATCCTCGTATTTCCACCCAAAATTCCCACTTTTCACCCAGAAATTCCCAAAATTCCAACCCGAAATTCCCAAATTTACACCAAAAACTTCTTCCTTTTCACCCCGAAATCCCCAAATTTCCCACTTTTCCCCTCAAAATTCCCAAAATTTCCACCCGAAATCACCAAATCGAAACATTTTCCAGATTTTTCCCCAAATTTCCAAGATTTTCCAGCAAAAATCCTGATTTTTACACCCAAAATTACTTTTTACCCCAAAATTTCCACATTTTGACCCAAAACTTCCACACAAAACTTCCCCTAAAATCCTCGTATTTCCACCCAAAATTCCCACTTTTCGCCCCGAAATTCCCCAAATTTGCACACAAAATTCCCAACATTTCAACCCAAAGTTACCAAATTTCTAATTAAAATCATTGGATTTTCCCAAAATTTCCCAAATTTCCACACAAAATTTCTTCCTTTTCACCCTGAAATTCCCCAAATTTCCACCCGGAATTCCCACTTTTCCCACCGGAATCACCAAATTTCCAAACTTCCCGGATTTTTCCCCAAATTTCCCACCCAAAATTTCCATATTTTCGCTCAAAATTCCCACTTTTTACCCCAAAATTTCCAGATTTTGACCCAAAATTTCCAAAAAAATTCTCCAAAATCATCACATTTCCACCCAAAATTCCCACTTTTCACCCCAAAATTCCCAAAATTTCCACCCAAATTTCCCGAATTTTCACCCAAAATTCCAGGATTTTAAAGAGAAATTCCCAGATTTCCCAAAACTTCCAAGATTTCCACCCAAAATTCCCACTTTTCACCCCGAAATTCCCAAAAATTTCCACGAATTCCCAACATTTCCACTCGAAATCATCGAATTCCAAAATTCCCGGATTTTCCCCCAAACTCCCGAGATTTCCCAGCAAAAATCCCAATTTTTACGCCCAAAATTTTCACCTGAAATTCCCAAAAACTCCCAAAATTTCCAACCCAAAATCTCCGCATTTTGACCCAAAATTCCCAAAACTTCCACACAACATTTTCCCCAAAATCCTCGTATTTCCACCCAAAATTCCCACTTTTCACCCAGAAATTCCCAAAATTCCAACCCAAAATTCCCAAATTTACACCAAAAACTTCTTCCTTTTCACCCCAAAATCCCCAGATTTCCCACTTTTCACCTCAAAATTCCCAAAATTTCCACCCGAAATCACCAAATCGAAACATTTTCCAGATTTTTCCCCAAATTTCCAAGATTTTCCAGCAAAAATCCTGATTTTTACACCCAAAATTACTTTTTACCCCAAAATTTCCACATTTTGACCCAAAACTTCCACACAAAACTTCCCCCTAAAATCCTCGTATTTTTCCACCCAAAATTCCCACTTTTCGCCCCGAAATTCCCCAAATTTGCACACAAAATTCCCAACATTTCAACCCAAAGTTACCAAATTTCTAATTAAAATTATTGGATTTTCCCAAATTTCCCAAATTTCCACACAAAACTTCTTCCTTTTCACCCCGAAATTCCCCAAAATTTACACACCGAAATTCAAACATTTCAGCCCAAAATTTTGGGCTGAAAATTCGGGAATTTTGGGGGAAAATCTTGGAAGTTTGGGAAATCCGCCAATTTCTCGTTAAAATCCGGGAATTCCGGGTGGAAATTTTGGGAATTTCGGGCGAAAAGTGGGAATTTTGGGTGGAAAACGGGGATTTCAGGGGAAATTTTGGGTGGAAAATTTTGGGAAATTTTGGGGCGAAATTTGGGAATTTTGGGTGCAAAAATGAGAATTTCGGGTGTAAAAATTGGGATTTTGGCTGGGAAATCTCGGAAATTTGGGGTAAAATCTGGGAAGTTTGGGAATTCAATGGTTTCGGGTGGAAATTCCGGGAATTCGGGGTGAAAACCTCTGGATTTGGGGCGAAGATGAACGCAGCCTGACCTGCACAGCTGGAGCTGCATTGAGACAGAGAGAAACAGCAATTCCCAGATTTTACCCCAAAATTCTGAGATTTCCCAGCAAAAATCCCGATTTTTACACCCAAAATTCTCATTTTTACACCCAAATTTCCACACAAAATCTCTCCATACCTTCACCCCAAAATTCCCACATTTTCCCACTTTTCACCTGAAATTCCTGAACTTTCCACCCAAAATTCCCACTTTTCCCACTGGAATCATCGAATTTAGAAAATTCCCGGATTTTACCCCAAATTCCCGAGATTTCCCAGCAAAAATCCCAATTTTTGCGCCCAGAATTCTAACTTTTCGCCCCGAAATTCCCAAATTTTCATCAAAAACTTCTTCATTTTCACCCCAAAATTCACAGATTTCCCACTTTTCACCCAGAAATTCCCGAAATTTCAACCCAAATTCCCGAAATTTCCACCTGAAATTCCTGAATTCCCAAAATTCCCGGATTTTACCCCAAGTTTCTGAGCTTTCCCAGCAAAATTCTAATTTTTACACCCAAAATTCCCGAAATTCCAACCCAAAATTCCAAAACTTCAACCTGAAATTCCTGAATTTGCCCAAAATTTCCGGATTTTACCCCAAATTTCTGAGATTTCCCAGCAAAAATCCCGATTTTTACACCCAAAATTCCCACTTTTCACCCCAAAATTCCCCAAATTTCGAACCCAAAATCTCCAGATTTTGACCCAAAATTCCCAAAATTTCCACACAAAATCCTCCAATTGAAAAATTTTCCGGATTTTACCCCAAATTTCTAAAGTTTCCCTCCAGAAATCCCGATTTTTACACCCAAAATTCCCACTTTTCACCCCGAAATTCCCCAAATTTCGAACCCAAATTCCAGGATTTTAAAGAGAAATTCCCAGATTTCCAAAACTTCCAAGATTTCCACCCAAAATTCCCACTTTTCACCCCGAAATTCCCAAAAATTTCCACCCGAAATTCCCAACATTTCCACTCGAAATCATCGGAATTCCAAAATTCCCGGATTTTCCCCCAAACTCCCGAGATTTCCCAGCAAAAATCCCAATTTTTACGCCCAAAATTTTCACCTGAAATTCCCAAAAACTCCCAAAATTTCGAACCCAAAATCTCCGCATTTTGACCCAAAATTCCCAAAACTTCCACACAACATTTTCCCCAAAATCCTCGTATTTCCACCCAAAATTCCCACTTTTCACCCAGAAATTCCCAAAATTCCAACCCAAAATTCCCAAATTTACACCAAAAACTTCTTCCTTTTCACCCCGAAATCCCCAAATTTTCCCACTTTTCCCCTCAAAATTCCCAAAATTTCCACCCGAAATCACCAAATCGAAACATTTTCCAGATTTTTCCCCAAATTTCCAAGATTTTCCAGCAAAAATCCTGATTTTTACACCCAAAATTCCACTTTTTACCCCAAAATTTCCACATTTTGACCCAAAACTTCCACACAAAACTTCCCCTAAAATCCTCGTATTTCCACCCAAAATTCCCACTTTTCGCCCCGAAATTCCCCAAATTTGCACACAAAATTCCCAACATTTCAACCCAAAGTTACCAAATTTCTAATTAAAATTATTGGATTTTCCCAAATTTCCCAAATTTCCACACAAAACTTCTTCCTTTTCACCCCGAAATTCCCCAAAATTTACACACCGAAATTCAAACATTTCAGCCCAAAATTTTGGGCTGAAAATTCGGGAATTTTGGGGGAAAATCTTGGAAGTTTGGGAAATCCGCTCAATTTCTCGTTAAAATCCGGGAATTCCGGGTGGAAATTTTGGGAATTTCGGGCGAAAAGTGGGAATTTTGGGTGTAAAAACGAGGATTTCAGGGGAAATTTTGGGTGGAAATTTTGGGAATTTTGGGGCTGAAAGTGGGAATTTTGGGTGCAAAAATGAGAATTTCGGGTGTAAAAATTGGGATTTTGGCTGGGAAATCTCGGAAATTTGGGGTAAAATCTGGGAAGTTTGGGAATTCAATGGTTTCGGGTGGAAATTCCGGGAATTTGGGGTGAAAACCTCTGGATTTGGGGAGAAGATGAACGCAGCCTGACCTGCACAGCTGGAGCTGCATTGAGACAGAGAGAAACAGCAATTCCCAGATTTTACCCCAAAATTCTGAGATTTCCCAGCAAAAATCCCGATTTTTACACCCAAAATTCTCATTTTTACACCCAAATTTCCACACAAAATCTCTCCATACTTTCACCCCAAAATTCCCACATTTTCCCACTTTTCACCTGAAATTCCTGAAATTTCCACCCAAAATTCCCACTTTTCCCACTGGAATCATCGAATTTAGAAAATTCCCGGATTTTACCCCAAATTCCCGAGATTTCCCAGCAAAAATCCCAATTTTTGCACCCAGAATTCTAACTTTTCGCCCCGAAATTCCCAAATTTTCATCAAAAACTTCTTCATTTTCACCCCAAAATTCACAGATTTCCCACTTTTCACCCAGAAATTCCCGAAATTTCAACCCAAATTCCCGAAATTTCCACCTGAAATTCCTGAATTCCCAAAATTCCCGGATTTTACCCCAAGTTTCTGAGCTTTCCCAGCAAAATTCTAATTTTTACACCCAAAATTCCCGAAATTTCAACCCAAAATTCCAAAACTTCAACCTGAAATTCCTGAATTCCCAAAATTTCCGGATTTTACCCCAAATTTCTCACATTTCCCAGCAAAAATCCCGATTTTTACACCCAAAATTCCCACTTTTCACCCCAAAATTCCCCAAATTTCGAACCCAAAATCTCCAGATTTTGACCCAAAATTCCCAAAATTTCCACACAAAATCCTCCAATTGAAAAATTTTCCGCATTTTACCCCAAATTTCTAAAGTTTCCCTCCAGAAATCCCGATTTTTACACCCAAAATTCCCACTTTTCACCCCGAAATTCCCCAAATTTCGAACCCAAATTCCAGGATTTTAAAGAGAAATTCCCAGATTTCCAAAACTTCCAAGATTTCCACCCAAAATTCCCACTTTTCACCCCGAAATTCCCCAAATTTCGAACCCAAAATCCAGGATTTTAAAGAGAAATTCCCAGATTTCCAAAACTTCCAAGATTTCCACCCAAAATTCCCACTTTTCACCCCGAAATTCCCAAAAATTTCCACCCGAAATTCCCAACATTTCCACTCGAAATCATCGGAATTCCAAAATTCCCGGATTTTCCCCCAAACTCCCGAGATTTCCCAGCAAAAATCCCAATTTTTACGCCCAAAATTTTCACCTGAAATTCCCAAAAACTCCCAAAATTTCGAACCCAAAATCTCCGCATTTTGACCCAAAATTCCCAAAACTTCCACACAACATTTTCCCCAAAATCCTCGTATTTCCACCCAAAATTCCCACTTTTCACCCAGAAATTCCCAAAATTCCAACCCGAAATTCCCAAATTTACACCAAAAACTTCTTCCTTTTCACCCCGAAATCCCCAAATTTCCCACTTTTCCCCTCAAAATTCCCAAAATTTCCACCCGAAATCACCAAATCGAAACATTTTCCAGATTTTTCCCCAAATTTCCAAGATTTTCCAGCAAAAATCCTGATTTTTACACCCAAAATTACTTTTACCCCAAAATTTCCACATTTTGACCCAAAACTTCCACACAAAACTTCCCCTAAAATCCTCGTATTTCCACCCAAAATTCCCACTTTTCGCCCCGAAATTCCCCAAATTTGCACACAAAATTCCCAACATTTCAACCCAAAGTTACCAAATTTCTAATTAAAATTATTGGATTTTCCCAAATTTCCCAAATTTCCACACAAAACTTCTTCCTTTTCACCCTGAAATTCCCCAAAATTTACACACCGAAATTCAAACATTTCAGCCCAAAATTTTGGGCTGAAAATTCGGGAATTTTGGGGGAAAATCTTGGAAGTTTGGGAAATCCGCCAATTTCTCGTTAAAATCCGGGAATTCCGGGTGGAAATTTTGGGAATTTCGGGCGAAAAGTGGGAATTTTGGGTGTAAAAACGAGGATTTCAGGGGAAATTTTGGGTGGAAATTTTGGGAATTTTGGGGCTGAAAGTGGGAATTTTGGGTGCAAAAATGAGAATTTCGGGTGTAAAAATTGGGATTTTGGCTGGGAAATCTCGGAAATTTGGGGTAAAATCTGGGAAGTTTGGGAATTCAATGGTTTCGGGTGGAAATTCCGGGAATTTGGGGTGAAAACCTCTGGATTTGGGGAGAAGATGAACGCAGCCTGACCTGCACAGCTGGAGCTGCATTGAGACAGAGAGAAACAGCAATTCCCAGATTTTACCCCAAAATTCTGAGATTTCCCAGCAAAAATCCCGATTTTTACACCCAAAATTCTCATTTTTACACCCAAATTTCCACACAAAATCTCTCCATACTTTCACCCCAAAATTCCCACATTTTCCCACTTTTCACCTGAAATTCCTGAAATTTCCACCCAAAATTCCCACTTTTCCCACTGGAATCATCGAATTTAGAAAATTCCCGGATTTTACCCCAAATTCCCGAGATTTCCCAGCAAAAATCCCAATTTTTGCGCCCAGAATTCTAACTTTTCGCCCCGAAATTCCCAAATTTTCATCAAAAACTTCTTCATTTTCACCCCAAAATTCACAGATTTCCCACTTTTCACCCAGAAATTCCCGAAATTTCAACCCAAATTCCCGAAATTTCCACCTGAAATTCCTGAATTCCCAAAATTCCCGGATTTTACCCCAAGTTTCTGAGCTTTCCCAGCAAAATTCTAATTTTTACACCCAAAATTCCCAAAATTTCAACCCAAAATTACAAAACTTCAACCTGAAATTCCTGAATTCCCAAAATTTCCGGATTTTACCCCAAATTTCTGAGATTTCCCAGCAAAAATCCCGATTTTTACACCCAAAATTCCCACTTTTCACCCCAAAATTCCCCAAATTTCGAACCCAAAATCTCCAGATTTTGACCCAAAATTCCCAAAATTTCCACACAAAATCCTCCAATTGAAAAATTTTCCGGATTTTACCCCAAATTTCTAAAGTTTCCCTCCAGAAATCCCGATTTTTACACCCAAAATTCCCACTTTTCACCCCGAAATTCCCCAAATTTCGAACCCAAATTCCAGGATTTTAAAGAGAAATTCCCAGATTTCCAAAACTTCCAAGATTTCCACCCAAAATTCCCACTTTTCACCCCGAAATTCCCAAAAATTTCCACCCGAAATTCCCAACATTTCCACTCGAAATCATCGGAATTCCAAAATTCCCGGATTTTCCCCCAAACTCCCGAGATTTCCCAGCAAAAATCCCAATTTTTACGCCCAAAATTTTCACCTGAAATTCCCAAAAACTCCCAAAATTTCGAACCCAAAATCTCCGCATTTTGACCCAAAATTCCCAAAACTTCCACACAACATTTTCCCCAAAATCCTCGTATTTCCACCCAAAATTCCCACTTTTCACCCAGAAATTCCCAAAATTCCAACCCGAAATTCCCAAATTTACACCAAAAACTTCTTCCTTTTCACCCCGAAATCCCCAAATTTCCCACTTTTCCCCTCAAAATTCCCAAAATTTCCACCCGAAATCACCAAATCGAAACATTTTCCAGATTTTTCCCCAAATTTCCAAGATTTTCCAGCAAAAATCCTGATTTTTACACCCAAAATTACTTTTTACCCCAAAATTTCCACATTTTGACCCAAAACTTCCACACAAAACTTCCCCTAAAATCCTCGTATTTCCACCCAAAATTCCCACTTTTCGCCCCGAAATTCCCCAAATTTGCACACAAAATTCCCAACATTTCAACCCAAAGTTACCAAATTTCTAATTAAAATTATTGGATTTTCCCAAATTTCCCAAATTTCCACACAAAACTTCTTCCTTTTCACCCTGAAATTCCCCAAAATTTACACACCGAAATTCAAACATTTCAGCCCAAAATTTTGGGCTGAAAATTCGGGAATTTTGGGGGAAAATCTTGGAAGTTTGGGAAATCCGCCAATTTCTCGTTAAAATCCGGGAATTCCGGGTGGAAATTTTGGGAATTTCGGAGCGAAAAGTGGGAATTTTGGGTGTAAAAACGAGGATTTCAGGGGAAATTTTGGGTGGAAATTTTGGGAATTTTGGGGCTGAAAGTGGGAATTTTGGGTGCAAAAATGAGAATTTCGGGTGTAAAAATTGGGATTTTGGCTGGGAAATCTCGGAAATTTGGGGTAAAATCTGGGAAGTTTGGGAATTCAATGATTTCGGGTGGAAATTCCGGGAATTTGGGGTGAAAACCTCTGGATTTGGGGAGAAGATGAACGCAGCCTGACCTGCACAGCTGGAGCTGCATTGAGACAGAGAGAAACAGCAATTCCCAGATTTTACCCCAAAATTCTGAGATTTCCCAGCAAAAATCCCGATTTTTACACCCAAAATTCTCATTTTTACACCCAAATTTCCACACAAAATCTCTCCATACTTTCACCCCAAAATTCCCACATTTTCCCACTTTTCACCTGAAATTCCTGAAATTTCCACCCAAAATTCCCACTTTTCCCACTGGAATCATCGAATTTAGAAAATTCCCGGATTTTACCCCAAATTCCCGAGATTTCCCAGCAAAAATCCCAATTTTTGCGCCCAGAATTCCAACTTTTCGCCCCGAAATTCCCAAATTTTCATCAAAAACTTCTTCATTTTCACCCCAAAATTCACAGATTTCCCACTTTTCACCCAGAAATTCCCGAAATTTCAACCCAAATTCCCGAAATTTCCACCTGAAATTCCTGAATTCCCAAAATTCCCGGATTTTACCCCAAGTTTCTGAGCTTTCCCAGCAAAATTCTAATTTTTACACCCAAAATTCCCGAAATTTCAACCCAAAATTACAAAACTTCAACCTGAAATTCCTGAATTCCCAAAATTTCCGGATTTTACCCCAAATTTCTGACATTTCCCAGCAAAAATCCCGATTTTTACACCCAAAATTCCCACTTTTCACCCCAAAATTCCCCAAATTTCGAACCCAAAATCTCCAGATTTTGACCCAAAATTCCCAAAATTTCCACACAAAATCCTCCAATTGAAAAATTTTCCGCATTTTACCCCAAATTTCTAAAGTTTCCCTCCAGAAATCCCGATTTTTACACCCAAAATTCCCACTTTTCACCCCGAAATTCCCCAAATTTCGAACCCAAATTCCAGGATTTTAAAGAGAAATTCCCAGATTTCCAAAACTTCCAAGATTTCCCCCCAAAATTCCCACTTTTCACCCCGAAATTCCCAAAATTTCGAACCCAAAATCCAGGATTTTAAAGAGAAATTCCCAGATTTCCAAAACTTCCAAGATTTCCACCCAAAATTCCCACTTTTCACCCCGAAATTCCCAAAAATTTCCACCCGAAATTCCCAACATTTCCACTCGAAATCATCGGAATTCCAAAATTCCCGGATTTTCCCCCAAACTCCCGAGATTTCCCAGCAAAAATCCCAATTTTTACGCCCAAAATTTTCACCTGAAATTCCCAAAAACTCCCAAAATTTCGAACCCAAAATCTCCGCATTTTGACCCAAAATTCCCAAAACTTCCACACAACATTTTCCCCAAAATCCTCGTATTTCCACCCAAAATTCCCACTTTTCACCCAGAAATTCCCAAAATTCCAACCCGAAATTCCCAAATTTACACCAAAAACTTCTTCCTTTTCACCCCGAAATCCCCAAATTTCCCACTTTTCCCCTCAAAATTCCCAAAATTTCCACCCGAAATCACCAAATCGAAACATTTTCCAGATTTTTCCCCAAATTTCCAAGATTTTCCAGCAAAAATCCTGATTTTTACACCCAAAATTACTTTTTACCCCAAAATTTCCACATTTTGACCCAAAACTTCCACACAAAACTTCCCCTAAAATCCTCGTATTTCCACCCAAAATTCCCACTTTTCGCCCCGAAATTCCCCAAATTTGCACACAAAATTCCCAACATTTCAACCCAAAGTTACCAAATTTCTAATTAAAATTATTGGATTTTCCCAAATTTCCCAAATTTCCACACAAAACTTCTTCCTTTTCACCCTGAAATTCCCCAAAATTTACACACCGAAATTCAAACATTTCAGCCCAAAATTTTGGGCTGAAAATTCGGGAATTTTGGGGGAAAATCTTGGAAGTTTGGGAAATCCGCCAATTTCTCGTTAAAATCCGGGAATTCCGGGTGGAAATTTTGGGAATTTCGGGGCGAAAAGTGGGAATTTTGGGTGTAAAAACGAGGATTTCAGGGGAAATTTTGGGTGGAAATTTTGGGAATTTTGGGGCTGAAAGTGGGAATTTTGGGTGCAAAAATGAGAATTTCGGGTGTAAAAATTGGGATTTTGGCTGGGAAATCTCGGAAATTTGGGGTAAAATCTGGGAAGTTTGGGAATTCAATGGATTTCGGGTGGAAATTCCGGGAATTTGGGGTGAAAACCTCTGGATTTGGGGAGAAGATGAACGCAGCCTGACCTGCACAGCTGGAGCTGCATTGAGACAGAGAGAAACAGCAATTCCCAGATTTTACCCCAAAATTCTGAGATTTCCCAGCAAAAATCCCGATTTTTACACCCAAAATTCTCATTTTTACACCCAAATTTCCACACAAAATCTCTCCATACTTTCACCCCAAAATTCCCACATTTTCCCACTTTTCACCTGAAATTCCTGAAATTTCCACCCAAAATTCCCACTTTTCCCACTGGAATCATCGAATTTAGAAAATTCCCGGATTTTACCCCAAATTCCCGAGATTTCCCAGCAAAAATCCCAATTTTTGCGCCCAGAATTCTAACTTTTCGCCCCGAAATTCCCAAATTTTCATCAAAAACTTCTTCATTTTCACCCCAAAATTCACAGATTTCCCACTTTTCACCCAGAAATTCCCGAAATTTCAACCCAAATTCCCGAAATTTCCACCTGAAATTCCTGAATTCCCAAAATTCCCGGATTTTACCCCAAGTTTCTGAGCTTTCCCAGCAAAATTCTAATTTTTACACCCAAAATTCCCGAAATTTCAACCCAAAATTACAAAACTTCAACCTGAAATTCCTGAATTCCCAAAATTTCCGGATTTTACCCCAAATTTCTGACATTTCCCAGCAAAAATCCCGATTTTTACACCCAAAATTCCCACTTTTCACCCCAAAATTCCCCAAATTTCGAACCCAAAATCTCCAGATTTTGACCCAAAATTCCCAAAATTTCCACACAAAATCCTCCAATTGAAAAATTTTCCGCATTTTACCCCAAATTTCTAAAGTTTCCCTCCAGAAATCCCGATTTTTACACCCAAAATTCCCACTTTTCACCCCGAAATTCCCCAAATTTCGAACCCAAATTCCAGGATTTTAAAGAGAAATTCCCAGATTTCCAAAACTTCCAAGATTTCCCCCAAAATTCCCACTTTTCACCCCGAAATTCCCCAAATTTCGAACCCAAAATCCAGGATTTTAAAGAGAAATTCCCAGATTTCCAAAACTTCCAAGATTTCCACCCAAAATTCCCACTTTTCACCCCGAAATTCCCAAAAATTTCCACCCGAAATTCCCAACATTTCCACTCGAAATCATCGGAATTCCAAAATTCCCGGATTTTCCCCCAAACTCCCGAGATTTCCCAGCAAAAATCCCAATTTTTACGCCCAAAATTTTCACCTGAAATTCCCAAAAACTCCCAAAATTTCGAACCCAAAATCTCCGCATTTTGACCCAAAATTCCCAAAACTTCCACACAACATTTTCCCCAAAATCCTCGTATTTCCACCCAAAATTCCCACTTTTCACCCAGAAATTCCCAAAATTCCAACCCGAAATTCCCAAATTTACACCAAAAACTTCTTCCTTTTCACCCCAAAATCCCCAAATTTCCCACTTTTCCCCTCAAAATTCCCAAAATTTCCACCCGAAATCACCAAATCGAAACATTTTCCAGATTTTTCCCCAAATTTCCAAGATTTTCCAGCAAAAATCCTGATTTTTACACCCAAAATTACTTTTTACCCCAAAATTTCCACATTTTGACCCAAAACTTCCACACAAAACTTCCCCTAAAATCCTCGTATTTCCACCCAAAATTCCCACTTTTCGCCCCGAAATTCCCCAAATTTGCACACAAAATTCCCAACATTTCAACCCAAAGTTACCAAATTTCTAATTAAAATTATTGGATTTTCCCAAATTTCCCAAATTTCCACACAAAACTTCTTCCTTTTCACCCCGAAATTCCCAAAATTTACACACCGAAATTCAAACATTTCAGCCCAAAATTTTGGGCTGAAAATTCGGGAATTTTGGGGGAAAATCTTGGAAGTTTGGGAAATCCGCCAATTTCTCGTTAAAATCCGGGAATTCCGGGTGGAAATTTTGGGAATTTCGGGCGAAAAGTGGGAATTTTGGGTGTAAAAACGAGGATTTCAGGGGAAATTTTGGGTGGAAATTTTGGGAATTTTGGGGCTGAAAGTGGGAATTTTGGGTGCAAAAATGAGAATTTCGGGTGTAAAAATTGGGATTTTGGCTGGGAAATCTCGAAGGGTGGGTAAAATCTGGGAGTTTGGGAATTCAATGATTTCAGGTGGAAATGTTGGGAATTCGGGTTGAAATTTTGGGAATTTCGGGTGGAAATTCCGGGAATTTGGGGTGAAAACCTCTGGATTTGGGGAGAAGATGAACGCAGCCTGACCTGCACAGCTGGAGCTGCATTGAGACAGAGAGAAACAGCAATTCCCAGATTTTACCCCAAAATTCTGAGATTTCCCAGCAAAAATCCCGATTTTTACACCCAAAATTCTCATTTTTACACCCAAATTTCCACACAAAATCTCTCCATACTTTCACCCCAAAATTCCCACATTTTCCCACTTTTCACCTGAAATTCCTGAAATTTCCACCCAAAATTCCCACTTTTCCCACTGGAATCATCGAATTTAGAAAATTCCCGGATTTTACCCCAAATTCCCGAGATTTCCCAGCAAAAATCCCAATTTTTGCGCCCAGAATTCTAACTTTTCGCCCCGAAATTCCCAAATTTTCATCAAAAACTTCTTCATTTTCACCCCAAAATTCACAGATTTCCCACTTTTCACCCAGAAATTCCCGAAATTTCAACCCAAATTCCCGAAATTTCCACCTGAAATTCCTGAATTCCCAAAATTCCCGGATTTTACCCCAAGTTTCTGAGCTTTCCCAGCAAAATTCTAATTTTTACACCCAAAATTCCCCGAAATTTCAACCCAAAATTCCAAAACTTCAACCTGAAATTCCTGAATTCCCAAAATTTCCGGATTTTACCCCAAATTTCTGACATTTCCCAGCAAAAATCCCGATTTTTACACCCAAAATTCCCACTTTTCACCCCAAAATTCCCCAAATTTCGAACCCAAAATCTCCAGATTTTGACCCAAAATTCCCAAAACTTCCACACAAAATCCTCCAATTGAAAAATTTTCCGCATTTTACCCCAAATTTCTAAAGTTTCCCTCCAGAAATCCCGATTTTTACACCCAAAATTCCCACTTTTCACCCCGAAATTCCCCAAATTTCGAACCCAAATTCCAGGATTTTAAAGAGAAATTCCCAGATTTCCAAAACTTCCAAGATTTCCACCCAAAATTCCCACTTTTCACCCCGAAATTCCCAAAAATTTCCACCCGAAATTCCCAACATTTCCACTCGAAATCATCGGAATTCCAAAATTCCCGGATTTTCCCCCAAACTCCCGAGATTTCCCAGCAAAAATCCCAATTTTTACGCCCAAAATTTTCACCTGAAATTCCCAAAAACTCCCAAAATTTCGAACCCAAAATCTCCGCATTTTGACCCAAAATTCCCAAAACTTCCACACAACATTTTCCCCAAAATCCTCGTATTTCCACCCAAAATTCCCACTTTTCACCCAGAAATTCCCAAAATTCCAACCCGAAATTCCCAAATTTACACCAAAAACTTCTTCCTTTTCACCCCAAAATCCCCAAATTTCCCACTTTTCCCCTCAAAATTCCCAAAATTTCCACCCGAAATCACCAAATCGAAACATTTTCCAGATTTTTCCCCAAATTTCCAAGATTTTCCAGCAAAAATCCTGATTTTTACACCCAAAATTACTTTTTACCCCAAAATTTCCACATTTTGACCCAAAACTTCCACACAAAACTTCCCCTAAAATCCTCGTATTTCCACCCAAAATTCCCACTTTTCGCCCCGAAATTCCCCAAATTTGCCACAAAATTCCCAACATTTCGACCCAAAGTTACCAAATTTCTAATTCAAATTTTGGATTTTGACCCAAAATTTCCCAAATTTCCACACAAAATTTCTTCCTTTTCTCCCTGAAATTCCCAAAATTTCCACCCGGAATTCCCAATTTTCCCACCGAATCCCAAAATTCCAAACTTCCCGATTTTTCCCCAAATTTCCCACCAAAATTTCCATATTTTCGCCCAAAATTCCCACTTTTTCCCCAAAATTTCCAGATTTTGACCCAAAATTTCCAAAAAATTCCCCAAAATCATCACATTTCCTCCCAAAATTCCCACTTTTCGCCCCAAAATTCCCAAAATTTTCACCAAATCCATTATTTCACCAAAATTTTCCCCGAAATCCTCGCATTTCCACCCAAAATTCCCACTTTCCCCGAAATTCCCCAAATTTCAAAAATTCCTGGATTTTACCCCAAATTTCGGAGATTTCCCAGCAAAAATCCCAATTTTTGCACCCAAAATTCCCACTTTTCAACACGAAATTTCCCCCAAAAATTTCCCAACATTTCCACCAAAAAATTCCCAAACCACAAGATTTTCCCTAAAATCTTTCCATTTCAAACCCAAAATTCCCATTTTTCACCCTGAAATTTCGACCTGAAATTCCCAAAATTTCAACCCAAAAATCCCCAAATTTCCACCAAAAATCTCTTCCTTTTCACCCCGAAATTCCCAGATTTTTCCCACTTTTCACCTCAAAATTCCCAAAATTTCCACCCAAAATCTCCCGATTTTCACCTCAAAATTCCCAGAATTTCCACCCGAAATCCTCCGATTGCCAAAATTTCCGGATTTTCCCCCAAAATTCCAAGATTTCCACACCAAAACTCCCATATTTTCACCCCAAATTCCCCCTTTTTACCCCCAAATTTCCACCCAAAATCCTCAAATTGCAAATTTTTCCAGATTTTCCCCCCAATTTCCAAGATTTCCCAAAAATAAAAAAAAATGCAAAAAAAAAATTTTCCCAAAAAATCCGGAAAAATCCCAAAATCCCCAAAATTCCCCAAAACCCCCAAAAATTTTGGGAAAAAAATCCCCAAAATGCTCAAAATTCCAAAAAAAATTTTGAATTTTTTTTTTTTTTTTTAAATTGAAAAAAAAACCCCAAAAATTCCTGAAAAATCCCAAAAAAATTTTTAAAAATTAAAAAAAATCCGGAAAGGAAAAGAAATTCAAAAAAATTTTTAAAAAAAAAAAATTTTTTTTTAAAAATCAAAAAAAATCTCAATGAATCCCAAAAAATTCCAAAAAACCTCAAAAATCTAAAAAAATCCCAAACAAAAAAAAAAAAAAAAATCTAAAAAATCACAAAAAAAAAATTTTAAAAAATTTCAAAAAATAAGAAAAAATCCCCCAAAAAATCCCAAAATTACAAAAAAAAATCCCCAAAAAATTTTAAAAAATCCCAAAAATACAAAAAAATCCCCAAAAATCCCAAAAAATTCAAAAAAATCTCAAAAATCGAAAAAAACCCCAAACAATAAAAAAATCCCAAAAAATCCCAAAAATACAAAGAAAAATCCAAACAAAATTCAAAAAAATCCCAAAAAATCCAAAAAAACCCCTAAAAATACAAAAAATTCCCCAAAATCCCCCAAAAATCTCAAAAAGCTAAAAAAATACTGGAAAAACAAAAATTTAAAAATCCCAAAAATCCCAAAAATAAAAAAAAACCCAAAAAAATCCTAAAAAACCAAAAAAAATCAAAAAAAAATCCCAAAAAATCTGAAAAAAATCCAAAAAAATCCAAAAAAAATCCCAAAAAGTCCCAAAAATCCCAAAAAATCCCCAAATTTCCCCCAAACTCCCCAAATTTCCCAAAAAAATCTCAAAAAGCTAAAAAAAAACTGGAAAAAAAAATTTAAAAATCCCCAAAATCCCAAAAATTAAAAAAAAACCCAAAAAAATCCTAAAAAATCCCAAAAAATCTGAAAAAAATCCCAAAAAATCCTAAAAAATCCCAAAAAGTCCCAAAAATCCCCAAACTCCCCAAATTTCAAAAAAAAATCTCAAAAAGCTAAAAAAAATACTGGAAAAAAAAAATTTAAAAATCCCAAAAATCCCCAAAATAAAAAAAAAACCAAAAAAATCCTAAAAACTCCCAAAAAATCCCAAAAAATCCCAAAAAAATCCCCAAAAAATCCTAAAAAGTCCCAAAAATTCCCAAAATCCCCAAATTTCCCCCAAACTCCCCAAATTTCCCAAAAAAATCTCAAAAAGCTAAAAAAAAACTGGAAAAAAAAATTTAAAAATCCCCAAAATCCCAAAAATTAAAAAAAACCCCAAAAAAATCCTAAAAAATCCCAAAAAATCTGAAAAAAATCCCAAAAAATCCTAAAAAATCCCAAAAAGTCCCAAAAATCCCCAAACTCCCCAAATTTCAAAAAAAAAATCTCAAAAAGCTAAAAAAAATACTGGAAAAAAAAAATTTAAAAATCCCAAAAATCCCCAAAATAAAAAAAAAACCAAAAAAATCCTAAAAACTCCCAAAAAATCCCAAAAAATCCCAAAAAAATCCCCAAAAAATCCTAAAAAGTCCCAAAAATTCCCAAAATCCCCAAATTTCCCCCAAACTCCCCAAATTCCCCAAAATCCCCAAAAAATCTCAAAAAGCTAAAAAAAATACTGGAAAAAAAAAATTTAAAAATCCCCAAAATAAAAAAAACCCAAAAAAAATCCTAAAAAATCCCAAAAAATCTGAAAAAAATCCCAAAAAATCCCAAAAAAATCCCGAAAAAGCCCAAAAAATCCACAAAAAACCCCAAAAAAATCCCCAAAAAAATCCCAAAAATCCCAAAGTCCCCAAAATCCCCAAATTTTCCCAAATTTCCCCAAAATCCCCGAATTTCCCCGAATTCCCCAGATCTCACCTCCTTCACCATCTCCTCGCGGCTCTTCGCATCTCCCACGTGACAGGTCGTGCCGCTCACCTGCAGGCCACGCCCCCCCGGGCGGGAGAGCCAATCAGAGAGCAGTTCCGGTGAAAACCACACCCACTTCCGGTAAAAATTACATCACTTCCGGTGTAAGCCCCTCCCACTTCCGGTTAGGCTTTAAAACACTTTTTCCTGAAAATCTCCAAATTTCACCCAAAAATCCCAAAATTTCCCCAAATTTTCTGGAATTTTCAGAAAAAATCCCCAAATTTTCCCAAATTTTCCCCAAAAAATTTCCAAGTTTCCCAAAATTTCTGAAATTTCCCCCAAAAATCCACAAATTTCTCCCAAATTTGCCCAAATTTCCCCCCAAAATCCCCAATTTTCCCCCAAATTATCCCAAAAATCCCCAAATTTCTCCAAATTTCCCCCAAATTTTCCCCAAAATCCCCAAATTCTCCCAAATTTCCCCAAATTTCTCCCAATTTTTCCCAAATTTCATCCAAAATTTCCCAAATTTCCACCCAAACTTCCCAAATTTTGCCCCAAATTTTCCCCAAAATCCCCGAATTCCCCTCGAAATCCCCAAATTTTCCCAAAAAATACTGAAATTTTCCCAAATTTCCCCCCAAAACCTCCAAATTTCCCCCAAAATCCCCAAAAATCCCCAAATTCTCCCAAATTTCCCCTAAATTTCCCCCAAAATCCCAAAATTTCCACAAATTTCCCCCAAAAATTCCCCCAAATTTTCCCCCAAATTTCACCCAAAATCCCAAATTTCCCAAAATTTTTTCAACTTTCCCCTCCAAACCTCTCAAATTTCTCCCCAAAATCCCCAAATTTTCCCAAACTTCCCCAAAAATCTCCAAAAATCCTCAGATTTCCCAAAAAACCCCAAATTTCCCAAATCCCACCCAAATTTCACCCAAAAAAATCCCCAAATTTCCCCCAAAATCCCCAAATTTCCCAAAAAAATCCCCCAAAAATCCCCAAAAATCCCCAAATTTTGCCCAATTTTCCCCCCAAAATCCCCAAAATGAGAAAATTTCATCCCCAAAAAACCCAAAATTGGCAAATTTTAACCCAAAATCCCCAAATTTCCTCCAAAATCCCCAGATTTCCCCAAATTCTCCCAAAAATCCTCAAATTTTCCCCAAAAATCCCCAAATTTCACCCAAAATTCCCCAAAAAATCCCCAAATTTCCCCAAAATCCACAAATTTGCACAAATTTCCCCCAAAATCCCCAAATTCTTCCAAATTTCTCCCAAAAATCCCAAAATTCTTCCAAATTTTCCCAAAAATCCCAAAATTTCCCCAAAATTCCTTTCCCAAATTTCCCCAAATTCTCCCAAATTTTCCCCCAAATTTCCTCCAAAATCCCCAAACTTCCCCAAAAAATCCCCAAATTCTTCCAAATTTCTCCCAAATTTTCCCAAAAATCCCCGAATTTCCCAAATCCCACCCAAATTGCACCCAAAAAAATCCCCAAATTTGCCCCCAAATCCCCAAGATTTGCCCAAATTTCCCCAAATATCCCAAATTCTCCCAAATTTCACCCCAAAAATCCCCAAATTTCCCTCCAAACCTCTCAAATTTCACCCAAAATGTCCCAAAATCCCCACATTTTGCCCAAACTTCCCAAAAAATCCCCAAATTTCCCCCAAAATCCCCAAATTTCACCCAAATTTCCCTCCAAAATCCCCAGATTTCCCAAAATTCCTCCCAAATTTCCCCAAAAATCCCCAAATTTCCCCCCAAAATTTCCAAAATTTTCCCCAAAAATCCCCAAATTCTCCCAAACTTTTTCCAAAAATCCCCAAATTTCCCCAATTTTTCCCCAAATTTCCCCCAAAATCCCCAAATTCCCCCAAATTCCTACAAATTTCCCCAAAAAACCTGAATTTTCCCCAAATTTCCCTGAACAACCCAGAAAAATCCCCCAAATTTCCCCCAAATTCTTCCAAATTGCCCCAAAAATCCCCAAATTTACCCCAAAAATCCCCAAATTCTCCCAAAATGTCCTCGAAAAATCCCAAAAATCCCCAAATTTTCCCCAATTTTCCCCAAATTTCCCCCCAAAAATCCCCTAAATTCTCCAATATTCTCCTGAAAATTCCCCAAATTTCCCCAAAATTTCCCCAAAAATCCCCAAATTCTCCCAAATTTCCCTCAAATTTCCCCCCAAATTTCCCCAAAAAAACCCCAAATTTGCCCCAAATTCTCCCAAATATCACCCAAAATCCCCAAAAATCCTCAAATTTTCCCAAAAAATCCCCAAATTTTCTCCAAGTTTCTCCAAAATTTCCCAAAGAAATCCCCAAATTTCCCCAAATTTCCCCCAAAATCCCCAAATTTTCCCCCAAAAAATCCCCAAATTCTCCCAAAATTTCCCCAAATTTCCTCGAAAAATCCCAAAAAACCCAAAAATCCCCAAATTTCCCCAAATTTCCCCCAAAAATCCCCAAGATTTGCCAAAATTTCCCAAAATATCTCAAATTTTCCCCAAAAATACCCAAATTTCCCCAAATTTCACCCCAAAATGTCTGAAAATCCCCAAATTTTCCCCAAATTTCCCCCCAAAAATCCCCAAATTTCCCCAAATTTCCCTGAACAATCCAGAAAAATCCCCAAATTTCCCCCAAATTCTTCCAAATTGCCCCAAAATTCCCCCAAATTTCCCCCCAAAATCCCCAAATTTCCCCAAATTTCCCTCAAAATTCCCAAAAATCCCTAAAATTTCCCTAAATTTCTCCAAATTTCCCCAAAAATCCCCAAATTCTTCCAAATTTCCCCCAAAATTCCCCAAATTTCCCCAAAAATTACCCAAATTTCCCCCAAAATTCCCCAAATTCTCCCAAATTTTCCCCAAATCTCCCCAAAAAATCCCCAAATTTCCCCAAATTTTCCCCAAATTTCCCCCAAAAATCCCCAAATTCTCCCCAAAATTTCCTCGAAAAATCCCAAAAATCCCCAGATTTCCCAAAAAAATCCCCAAATTTCCCCAAAAAATCCCCAAATTTCCCCCAAAAATTACCCAAATTTCCCCCAAAAATCCCCAAATTCTCCCAAAATTTCCCAGAAAAATCCCAAAAAATCCCCAAAATTCCCCAAATTCCCCAAATTTTCCCGAATTCCCCCAAATTCCCAACTCTCTCACCTGCAGCCCTTTCCCCCTCAGCAGCTCCACAGCTTTTTGGACATTTTGGGATTTTCGGGAACTCAGGAACACCTGAGCTCCTGCAGCTCCCAGAGCCTCCGACACCGCCAGCCCGATCCTGGGGAATTGGGAAAATTTGGGATTTTTGGGAAATTTTGGGAATTTTGGGGAATTTTTCCGGTTTTTTAGGGATTTTTTTTCGATTTTTTTAGGATTTTTTTTCGATTTTTTTAGGATTTTTTTTCGAATTTTTTTTGATTTTTAAAAAAAATTTATTTTTAGAATTTTTTTCCAAATTTTTTTCAAATTTTTTTTCCGATTTTTTTTAATTTTTAAATTTTTTTTTTAGGATATTTTTTCCGATTTTTTTCAATTTTTTTTCTGATCTTCTTCGATTTTTTTTTAAATTTTTTTCGATTTTTTGGGGTTTTTTTTCAAATTTTTTCTGAAATTTTTTTTTCGATTTTTTCTGATTTTTTCCGATTTTTTTTCGAATTTTTTTCGATTTTTTTCGATTTTTTTTTTTTTCCGATATTTTTCAATTTTTTAAAATTTTTTTTCAGATTTTTTTTCGGATTTTTTTAAAATTTTTTTTTTTTTTTCCCCCGACTTTTTTTCGATTTTTTTTTTCCTGAATTTTTGGAGATTTGGGACACCTGGGGGTTTGGGAAATTTTGGGGAATTTCACTGAATTTATTTTGGAATTTTTTGGAATTTTTTTTTAAAATTTCTGGAGATTTTCCCCAGGTGAACTCAGGAACACCTGAGCTCCTGCAGCTCCCAGAGCTTCTGACACTGCCAGCCCGATCCTGGGGAATTCGGGAAAATTTGGGATTTTTGGGAATTTTTTGGGAATTTTTATGATTTTTTGGATTTTTTTTTGGCCTTTTTTCAATTTTTTTCGATATTTTTTCGATTTTTTTTAGGATTTTTTTTCCGAATTTTTATCAATTTTTTTTCAACTTATTTCGATTTCTTTTGGATTTTTTTTATTTTTCTTTTTTGGCATTTTTTTGGTTTTTTAGGATTTTTTTCCGATTTTTTTAGGGGTTTTTTTTTATTTTTTTTCAGATTTTTTTTCAGTTTTTAAAAAATTTTTATCTAATTTTTTTTGGATTTTTTTTTTAATTTTTTTCCGATTTTTTTAAAGGGTTTTTTTTTTTTTTCTCCAATTATCTTTTTTATTTTTTCCAAATTTTTTTTTTTTATTGTTTTTTGGATTTTTTCCGATTTTGTTTCGATTTTTTTTTATTTTCTTCAGATTTAAAAAAATTTTTCTTAGGATTTTTAAAATTTTTTTTTCGGATTTTTTTTAGATTTTTTTTTATTTTGTGGGGATATTTTTTGGGATTTTTAAAAATTTTTTCGATTTTTTTTTCGGATTTTTTTTATTTTTTAAAATTTTTTACCGATTTTTTTCCCCATTTTTCGATTTTTTTTCAATTTTTTGGATTTTTTTCGATTATTTTTAGAATTTTTTTTATTTTTTACGATTTTTTCCGATTTTTTTTTTCCCCGATTTTTAAATTTTTTTCAGTATTTTAAAATT